>CAJUYG010005683.1:0-13434 GCA_910591675.1 Galerucella calmariensis
TGTAAACCGTAAGCTTAGTATGCATTGATAGAAATGGTGAAATTCTTTTTAAAAAACCAACTTTTTTTCCAATTTTCTTACATTATGTAATCTATGTGACTATTAAATTTCAGTTCATGGTCCATCATAAATCCTAAATATTTTATTTGGTTACTCAGTTTCTCGTCCAAGAAGCTTCAGAGTTCCAACTTAACATTTTTCAAGTTCAGAAATTCCATGCATGCAAGTATTTCTATTACTATATTTCAATGAAAAAAAAGTTGTTATGCTGCTACAATTCTTTCTGATTTTGTTTTGGTTTTTCTATGTTCATCTAGTTTATCTGTCGTTATGTTCCATGCTTGCCTTAGTTAACCATGCTCCATAAAAATAAAGGTATCATTTTTCAATTTATCAACATGCTGTTCTGTGAAAGATTTTCTTTCCAATAAACACAAGTATTTTTCATGTAAGCCAATTGATATTATTAAGCAAATGAATATTCAAAATTAATTGTATATATATAATCAAAAACCCTTTTTATACCCGAAGGTGTAAGGGTAGAGGTATCAATATCTGTATGTTTTGTTCATAGATAAAATTAGTCCATTTCTTCTTATTTTTTGCCATCTTTTTCGCTTCTTCCCATTTTATATTTCTTCTTTCCCGTATTTCTGCAACTTCTTGGTTTTCTTAGGTCTTCCTCTTTTCCTTTTTGTATTTACTCGGGTTTCCCACACATCTCTGACTGGTCTGTTGCTCATTCTTGTTAAGTGTCCGAACCACTTAAGCTTTTGTTTATCTAATACTTCCAGTATTGGTTATACTTCCAGTTCCTTACTCACATCCTTGTTTCTTATCCGATCTCTTCGTGTTATACCCTTCACTCTCCGCAAATATTTCATTTCCATTGCTTGGATTTGACTTTTTGACTTCTGTGACAGTATCCAGCTTTCACTTCCATAAGTAAGGATTTGCCGATAAACTGTTTTATATACTGTGATTTTGGTTTTTGCACTGATTTCCTTTTTTCCTGTGAATGATCTTGATAATGAATGATACAGTTTTGATGCATTGGTGATCCTTTCATTTATTTCCATATCTTCATTTCTGTGTTTATTTATTTTTATACCAAGGTATTTAAATACGTCTACCTGCTCGATTTCTTTTTCTTGTATCCTTAAATGAGTTTCTTTATCCTCAGATCCAGTGGTCATCACTTTTGTTTTCTGTATGTTTATTTTCAAGTTTTTCCTATTCAGTTTTTTTCCCATATTTTTAGATTTCTTTGCAAATCCTTTTCGCTGGGTGCACAAATCATTAGGTCATCTGCAAACGCACACTCAGACAATGTTATTAGTTTTAACCTGTTGTATCCTATATTTTATGTATCTTTTTAGTGTACGTTTTTGTTGCCCTAATGATGTCATCCATCACAATATTAAGCAATAGAGGACTCAGTACTCCACATTGTCTAAGTCCGTCTTTGACTCTAAATATATCGGACTCAAGGTTATGTCTCCTGACGTAGCTGAAATTTTGGTTGTACAGACTCCTTATTCGTGTGATTAGACTCTTTGGAACCGAACTTTGTTCTAGGCTACTCCATACTGTTTTTTGTGTTACACTATGGAAAGCTTTTTCAAGGTCCAAGAAAGCCATATAAATTTCTTTTGTTTGTGTTTTTTCTATCATTTGTTTTATCGTGAAAATGTGGTCTTGGGTACTGTGCCCTGTCCTAAATCCGCATTGTGAATCATCCAGCTCTATTAAGCATCTTAATCTATTTTCCAATATGCTTTCATATAACTTGGAAACTACGCTCAATAATGTAATACCTCGATAATTAGTACATTCTGTCGTGTCACCTTTTTTATGTATAGGCATTATTATTCCTATATTCCAGTCGTTGGGCACCTGAGCGGTTTTCCAAGTTTTATTAAGCATCTTCAGTATAGTAACTGTTTTCCTTGTTTTCCTAGGTAAATGATCATTTCTGGCGTGATTTTAACATGTCCTCCAGATTTTCCTCTTTTTGTCCTTTTAATTGCCTGCTCGAGTTCCTCCGCTGTTATGCTTTCATTTCGTTCATTATCTATTATTATTGCTGTTTCTATCATCTCTGATGATAATTCCTGGGTTTGTTGGTTTAAGAGCTCTTGAAAGTATTGTTGCCAGCACTGCATTATTCCTACATCGTCTGAAACTATTTGATTCTTCTTATTTTTTACTCGTTTTAGTTCTACTGTTTTACTTTTTCTTAGGTTTTTCAATACTTTATAGAACAACTTTTGATTTCCATGATGGTCATATTCCACTTTTCTACCAAACTCTTCCCATGTTCGTTTTTTTGCTTCTTGGACCATACGTTTCACTTTTTCTCTTTGTTCTTTGTATTTTTGTTGGTTTATATCTGTTTTGGTTTTCAAGTAACTTTTCCAAAGATTTTTTTTATTTTAATCTGTTCTTGAATATACTTTGTCCACCATTTGGTTTGTTTCCTATTCTTATCTACAATTGTTGATCCACATACCTCTTATGCAGTTGTTAACATCAGCTGCTTAAAGTTCTGTTTGTTCTTTAATAAATTAATTGTAATTTCTCCTAATTCATCTCGAATGGCAAAGCAACCGAATTCTCCTCATTAGTTTCCGCAGAATTATAATCATC
This sequence comes from Galerucella calmariensis, assembly GCA_910591675.1. NCBI lineage: Eukaryota > Metazoa > Arthropoda > Insecta > Coleoptera > Chrysomelidae > Galerucella > Galerucella calmariensis. The sequence continues at coordinate 2,650 of CAJUYG010005683.1, forward strand.
GATGTAAATTGTGACCTTTAATACCGCGACACCAAACGCTCGCGTTGCAATCGGCTTGGAAACAGTTGAATAGTCTAAGAGGGTGATTTATTCACGTTTCTTCCCACCAATCTTCCAATTGATTGGAATTATCTAATACCACAAATAATTTGGAACGAATGTGGTTCAAATCTCACCAAATATTTCACAGTTTCAGATTGTTTTGTATTTTCACTAAAAAAACAATGAAACTATAACGTATCTTCATTATGATAAAATTACCTAATCCCCCTTCAGAGATATCACCCCCAAAAAGAAAAAGGAAAAACAAATGTCCAAGACCACAGATATTTCCATTTTACAACATTCAATCGCGAAAGACAAATTTGATATTAAATAAAGTAGGGGTTGATAATTTCAACTCCTTATAATATAACAGAGATGTTAAGCAAGAACCGGTGGTGAGCCATTGCGATTGCATGTGCATTGTGCATTGCCAAATTATAAATAGTGGAGAACTGAGTTCTGAGAGCTACGACATCTTTATCGGAAGTATCCTCCTCTTTGAACCTTTTAATGTTTGAATGCTAAAACTTCTCGAGATATTGGCAAAAAACCAATCTCACTTTTTTCCACCTTTATTTGCTTATAACTTTTGGAATTTTTTACGTACTAATGAGTGCTCTGGACAAATCTTTCTAGACATAATTCCGAATCTATTAGATATATCACACATATTTTTTAGAAGCACCATTAGCCAACGGGCATACTGAATGAATTATGTCGAAAAGTTGAATAAAAAAAATCAAACGTTACCTTATGAGAAATGGTATGGGGCTAGATAAATTGTTGTCACGTCCAGTCGAGATGTTTCATGTTCAAACTTGCTCTAATAACACTAACACTCGATACATATGCGCAAGCGTAAATAGAAATTTGTTTTTATATCTCAACCTCGGTTTTTTATGTACACATTTATTTCTTACATACAAGAAAATGAATAAAATACAGTGTATTAGTCAGATATCCACAGCTGCTGTCTAACTTGATCCGATAATGCCCACCGCCATTGACTATTTCATGTTGTTCCTATTTTAATTTATTTTTATACGCACGTCTATGCTATTCTCCAATAGTTTATATCTGAAAATAAAGAATTCGAATAAAATATTACCAGGAATTTATATATTCAATAATTTATCAGTTACAACTAGTTTTTGTTGTAGACAAAAAACGTTACAACGACTATGAGTAAGAAACGAAACTTGTTTAGGTATGTTTGTTACAATTTATTTCTGATAAGAATTTTAACGTGGACGGTATTGCATATCGGGAGTGTGCTTTTAAAAAAAGACTTATAGTATTTAATATGAACAAGTTTCGTGAGTTTTACGGTTAGTGAAAAGAAAATTGTTTCACGAACATTATCGGGATATCATGGTTAAATTGCTGTACAAAGAATGCCTTTCGTCGATGTATGGTTGAGTAAGTTTTCAAAATTATTAATTTTCAATTTAACACAAAAATCAGATGATGGACTGTATAATCTAATCTATACTTTATTTTCACAACGGATGTATTGTAATTTATTTTTATAACGACTTTATTAATTCACCTGATATTGGTTATGCATTGTATATGTACCGGGTGGTCCAATAAGCCGATCTCTCGGCTATATGTCAGAAACTATTCATGTTATAACTTTAGGAAAAAAAAATTTCTTAGGAAAAGTGGACAAGACAAATTGTTGGAAATTACTTTAAAGTTTCTAGGTTAACCGCTAGGTGTGAAGAAAAATTTTAAAACCAGTTTTTTGTGAAATATGCCCAATTATATCCAGTGTTAAATAAGTGAATTGAAAAAGGCCTAAATTTCGCACAAATTTGTTTAATTACTTTTTATTCTATTTTTCCAAATAAAGGGTGGGGGAAAGTGGGAAAGTGTTTCTGGATAAATACCTATAACTTTGTTTTGAATCAACCGATTTTAACGAAATTAGTGTCAATAGAAAGAGTGTGATGAATTAATTACATCTACTATAAAACAATGGCATTTAAATTTAATTGTCATAGGTAGAGGGTACTTTCGAATAAAAAAAATTAAAATTTGTTTCATTAAAAAATGTTCAATGGAAACACCTGATTATTGTAAATTATAATGGAATTGGATTAAATTCTCAACAAAACGGCGCAAACCGCATGTTGATAGCTTTTGTCGAACTCCAGATAATAAAAACGCAAAAACATAAATGAGTATAGTATTGACACCCTGTATTATAACTTGACATTAAATATGGGAAAAAAAGATCATACAGATATCTTGGTCATTAAAGCTTGATGTCCAATTTAATGTTCAAATTGTTTTTCATCGTTTTCTACACAAATACGTAATCTAGCACGCTTTGACATATCTGTTGCTTAAATTTCAGCTGTTGATATACCATTTATAACGATTCTAATGTGTCCTTCAATCTTCCCCACAGATAAAAGTCCAGACATGTTAAGTCTAAAGATCTAGCTGGTCCTGAAAATATACTTACCCTTCCAATCCATCCATTTGGATAGCTTACATTCAAATAATCTCTAACTCGTCTGGAAAAGTGCGCAGGACACACGTCATGCTGTAATATTATACCTCATGTTTGTAAGGAAATATCTTTCAATAAAACAGACAACCAATTATCCAGAAAATCCAAATATGTATCGCCATTTGAAGTTCCAAGAAATATGAACCTGCGATCTTTCCGTCAACTATACCACACCAAACATTAGGACTCCATCTACCTTGAAGCTGCACTTCCTCTACCCAGTGCGGATTTTCTTCAGACCAATAATGCTTATTATGCAGATTAACACCACCCACACTATTAAGCGTAGCCTCGTCTGTCCACAATATTTTTGACGTGATATGCGGTTGTTCTAGCAGATTTAACAATTGCAGTAACCTGAGCTTGAAGCAGCATTTAATTGGACATTGAGTCTTAATGATCGAAATTTGTGTATGATCTTTCTTTTACATATTTATAATACAAAGTGAGTCAATACTATACTTACTTATGTTTATGCGTTTTTATTTATCTCGAGTTCGACAAAAGCTATTAACATGCGGTTTGCGCCATTTTGTTGAGAATTTAATCCAGTTCCATTTTAATTCACAATAATTAGGTGTTTCCATTAAACATTCTTGAGGAAAATAAATTTTAATCTTTTTCATTCGAAAGTACCCTCTACCTATGACAACTAAAAGTAAATGCCATTGTTTTATAGTAGATGTAATTAATTCATCTGCACTCTTTCTATTGACACTAATTTCGTTAAAATCGGTTGATTCAAACCAAAGTTATAGGTATTTATCCACAAGCATTTTCCTACTTTCCATCACCCCTTATTTGGAAAAATAGAATAAAAAGTACTGGAACAAATTTGTGCGAAACTTAGGCCATTTTTAAGTTCACTTATTTAACACTGGGTATAATTGGGCATATTTCACAAAAAACTGGTTTTTAAATTTTTATTTACAGGTTACGCCCCCTAGCGGTTAACCTAGAATCTTGAAAGTAATTTCCAGCAATTTCTCTTGTCCACTTTTCCTGAGGAATTTTTACTGCTAAAGTTATAACATGAATAGTTTCTGATATATAGCCGAGAGATCGGCTTATTGGACCACCCGGTACAGAGCATTTCAATGAAAACTATCCACCCTTCATAATTCAAAAGGCGTCACTTATGAAAAAAAAACACCAAAAATCATTTAAAGGGGGAAGGGTCATAAGTAGAAGTTATAACTTTAAGCTCCTTCCTCTCATAGGAGGAAAATAATAATCAATTCAAAACCAAGATTATTGATGATAAATATTACCAAATTTCTATTTTTATCAAGTACTTCCTATATCCAGAGTTATTAGCTCAAGATATTTTTATTTTTCTATATATCGGAAAAGGTATTAGCAAAATACTGAATGTATCTGAACACAAATTATTACAAATGATGGTGTGATGTTTTAGCAGATACATTGAATCGAATCCTCTTGGAACAGAATACGTCGAACATTTTAAAAATTAATCAGGCTTTAACAGGGAAGGGTTTTCGAAGGGACAGAGGAACATAAATTATTATCAAAATCATAGGCCTGAATGCAAAAGGTCTTGAATTTGATATAAATATAGTAATGAATAAGCTAAAGCAGCGTTTCCCAAAGTTTGTTTTACATTCTTTTTTTAATTTCTTGGGAAATTAAACCACAATATTTTTAAATTCTTTATTTCCCAAGAAATTAAAAAAAGAATGAATAATATACCACAAGGAACATACAGAAGGATGATGTTTGTCATTACTTAGCAATTTCAAATTAGGAAGCAATGATGTTAATGTTTTTTTGGGTTTCTTTAAGTTTGTGTGTGTGTGAGATTGTTATAATGACTGCGGATCCTTACGATTCCATTAGCCTAACCAATTATTCGACTTACCAAAATCTCACCATACATTAATAGTTTTTTACATCTAATTTAGGAATGCTATAAATCTAGGACACTACCGAGCAGAAATGCTGAGCTAAAGTAACATGCATGAAATAATTGAACGTTCGAATTAGTGACAGCTTGATTGACACGACTATTTGCACAGGCGATTATTGACTCACGGATACAGTTTGGAGCTAGCATTATTATTGGAGAGTTGGGAGTCATTAGACAAAGGGGAAGGTGTGGTAATATTTCGCTATTTCCGGAAATTTCTGTAATGCATGCATAAACTCGATTCAAATTCACTTTTATACAGGGTGTACCAAACTTACGACAAACTTCGGTATATGGGTTATTTTAAGAGATATCAAAAAATGTTAACAACAAAAATAGTAGATGGGTTGAAGGTCCATATTTTGAAATTATATCGATCTATACAGAGTGTTGCATAACTCCGTTACAAACCAAACATATGATTTTTCAAATGGGAACCCCTGTATATTATACCGAATTCGGATTGGTTACATTTTTATGAAGCTTTTAATAAAAGGTTTTGCCACGTTATAGAAAGTCCTTCAAAAGATATGGACACGTTTATGTGAAAATCGTAGGTAAATAAACGCTCTGTAGCTTGTTGTACGTTGAAGAAAAAAAGTATTCTGCCAAACCGAGTTTTCTAACATGATGCAATATCTCCGTATCCTATTGAATTTCAATTATATTGTTTTTTATAAACAGAGTGAACGGAAACTCGAACCTGTAATTTTCTATCTCCTTTCAAATGGAACACCCTGTATTTTATAGCAAAAATAAAATCTTCGGTTATGTAACTTTAATTTTTGTCGAGCATTCCCCATACCCAAAGTTTATATATATATATATATACAACAAGCTACAGAGCGTTTATTTACCTACGATTTTCACATAAACGTGTCCATATCTTTTGAAGGACTTTCTATAACGTGGCAAAACCTTTTATCAAAAGCTTCATAAAAATGTAACCAATCCGAATTCGGTATAATATTCAGGGGTTCCCATTTTAAAAATCATATGTTTGGTTTGTAACAGAGTTATGCAACACTCTGTATAGATCGATATAATTTCAAAATATGGACCTTCAGCACATCTACTATCTTTGTTGTTAACATTTTTTGATATCTCTTAAAATAACCCATATACCGAAGTTTGTCGTAAGATTGGTACACCCTGTATGTAAAATTTCCCCCTGAATTGACTGGTGGTTATTAAAACGCTCTAACTCTGGAATTAGTCGAATATTTTCACTACTTCCACATTCATTATTCATAAAACGGAAAATCTTTCAGAGCTTTGATCTTGTAAATTTTTTTCCAAAATGACCAGCCTTTTGGGAATACTCTTCTTAAATTTCAGTGCAAAATTCATGTTTTTATGGTATTTAATGTTGAAAATGCGTTTTTCGAGAATTTTATGACACTTTTTGAATGTGAACGAATCATTTCATAAGAAAACTGATTATGTCAATCGATTTTTTGTATCAAAAAACCCTTGATACGAATTTTAAGCACTTCCAATGTCGTAAAAATTTTTCTTCAGATTTTTAACAAAAGGGAGATATGGTAATGCTTGGAAATATCCATTCAAATTCGCTTGTATATGTAAAGTTTTTCCCCGAACTTATTACATTAGATCTACAGACGAATGATTATATCAGTAAATAATGCAACTATAATTTGGTATTTGTGTATGTACTTCAATTTTGATTTTAAATCAGTGTTTCTGGAAACTGCAATATTGAGGATTCTATTATTTTTTTCGAAATTCCCTGTATAACAGCATAGAAATCTGGATGATTCAGATATGTAAATTATTTTCTTAAATCCCTTTTCCTTGGCTTTCTGCGGCTTGAAACCAAATCTTTTGTAAATTAAACTTCTAACAATACTTCGAGATTAAGTTCAAAGGTATTCCAATTAATTTCTGGGGTTGAAATATTAAAAAGTCTTCCTGAATGATTTCTATTGATGTTAGTATTCGGAGTTTTCCTGATATTTCCTTAATGAAGCCAAAGAAACTTTTTAGAATTTCAAATAATTTATGCTCTTTCAGTTACGAATTTCGTATATTCCAAATTATTTCTGTGTTTCATTGAAGTCTATGAGTAAATTTCTCTTGGCGTTGATGATTACAAAAAAATAAAAACCAAAATATACCGTTTCCAAAACATCAACACTAACATGTGCTAAGTGAAATTGAGTTTAAAATTTCTTTCTTTCAAATTTAACTTTAAATCCAATTGTAAGTTCTAAAATTGTATAGGTAATAGGTCGTATTGAAACTGTCTAAATTTTTATATCAAAATCAATTTTCGTTTAATTGATAGAGAAGCAAAGTTTGAATTTACTTATTAAAAAAAATAATACCTAGTACATTTTAATTGAATCTTCATATTAATCTCATTACAAGCTTGAAAATTAATTAACAAGGTATCGCTGATTTCCATTGTTCGGTGAAAATTAATTTTTAATGCGATTAAAAATTTATGTTACACCCGCAAGGAGAGCAATTTTAACCGCTAGAAATCGAGAGAAATTATTAAAATTGCGACAAACGTCTAAACTCCTTCGGAATTCACTTATTAAAAAAAATTGTTCCATAAATTGATGGTTTTATTTGACGCCATATTGCGGTGGATCGATTGTAGTGCTATCTAGCGGCACGAATTGAAAGTTGGTACAAGGTAGAAAACTGGGAAATCAGAAACTGTAATTAGTGTACAGCTATCTACTTTTAACTCACTTAGTAATGTCAATGTTGCCATGTTTCAATTATAAACTAACTAGATATTTCAAAGTTCCTGTAAAAAACCAAGACGCACACCTTAAATATGTTTGTGGTATTATGAATATTATGCTTTCGTGTACATTTTAAAATTATTAAGTGTATACATAATATATACTAGAAAAAAAAGTTCCTTACAATTGTGTACTTTATTTGTTTTAAGTTAAAAACATATATATTTATTATTCGCCACACTTCTATTATGGACAAAGATAAGTAAGTGTCACAATGTTACCAGCGCGTGGCCCTTTTGGAAAACTGAAACCATGGTATTGCTGGTATTGTGATACTCACTTATCTTTCTCCATAATAGAATTGTGGCGATTGGCGAACAATAAATGGATAATGTTCTCAACTTAAAACAAACAAAATACACAACTTTCCACTTTTATCAATATCACAAATATATTTAGGTGTGTCTCGAGTTTCCACAGGAACACTGAAATATCTAGTTTGTTTATAATTGAAACATGGCAACATTGACATTTTTAAATGATTAAAATGTAGATGGTGCCACATTAATTACCCTCAGTAGTTACCTATTTTTCTACCTCAGGCCTACTTTCGATAAGTGGCGCTAGATGGCACTACAATACGATCCACACGATCCACCACAGTATGGCGTCAGCTGAAATCATCAATTAGGTGATTATTAAAGTCAAATTTAAATAATGTTTGTCTAAAGCAGTCTTTTTATTTGGTAATGCATTTTATCCATAATTATAGGTCCTGTCTCAGTCGCAATATTATACTTCTCCTTCAGTTATCCGGTCTGGTTGAGTGGTAGTTTCACGTTAGAAGAACTCACGTGAAGTTACAGTCGTATGCGCGAAATTATTTTCAAAACCACCGCCATATTGTAAAATTGACACAACTTCAAATGTCAATATTAAAATGGCGGTCGTTTGTAACGCCAATGGCACGAAACGGTCGTTACGAAGCGACATAGATGAACAAGGCCGATTTTGGCTCCTGCGCAAGACAGTTGGCAAACTTCACGTGGCTTATCCTTGTGTGAAACGGAGTCTAACAATTCATAAGTATGGCTAAAAAATGGGAGGATTAACCTCCACACTAAACAACACTGATACTATAGATTATGATTATTTTGAGGGACAACTGCACCGTTTTTTCTAAATAATACTTTTGTAAGTGAAGCTTTATTCCTTAAGTAATATTTAGAGTAATTCAGCCGCGTCTTATTTAGCTGGGTCGACTAAAGACAGGATATGGACAGGCGGACAGGAACTTTGGTTTTGATAAAAATTCGAATGTGACAGATGTAATACTAATTCTAAGAAGTTCATGTTCATGTTACACCTTCTCGATTCTATTCAATTTAATATCAGTTATTATTTAAAACATATATCTATGATACCTTTCACTATATTGACGATACCCTGTATACAGTGTAGGAAACACTGCAGGAATTATAAAGGACTTTCTTGATTGGAATGGGATTTAGCGAGGAGACAAATATTTAACGGGAAGCTGCGATTGAATAATTCCGGAATAAGTCGAGTAGGTGTCGTGAGACTTGTATAAATGGAGAAATATAGTGATACATTTATCTACTGAGACATGAAAAAACAAAGCGAATGCCTTTACAAATTAGGTACAGAACTGGATTAAGGATATTAATAGCCCAATCAGTCTGTGACTGACTTTTAGATTGTTTTTTTTACTGAGAGAAATTAATAATAATTTACGTAGTCTTGGAAATTGTGTTTAATATAGGTTGATTATGAGGATGTTATGGTAGAAAACTACAATTTATACAATCATTCTTAATTTACGGTAATATACAATATGTCCCCCTAAATTGGAATCATATGGAAAACTTTTTCATTATTAATTTTAGGAAAAAAAGTTATTCTTCATGTAAAGTTCTGCATTATCTAAAACATATATAGTCCGAGAGCTGGCACCAATTTTTGGGTAGGTATTTGAGGCAAGCTGAAAACTTGTCACATACCTCTCCTATTATATCCCAACTCGGGATTGTAGACCTGGCTGGTGAGTAGCGGGGCTAAATCAACCTCTACATTTTTAAAAATTTTATTTTTTTCCCCAAAAATATATTTGAGGCACATCTACTATTTTTGTTAATAACATTTTTTGATATCTCTTAAAATAACCCATATACCGAAATTTGTCGTAAGATTGGTACACCCTGTATATACGTAAATTATGAATGATTTTTACAAACTCTTTGGTATTATTTTTGCGGTATCATCAAAGAAGGTCGAACGCGAACCTTTATCAGGTTTGTTATATTGAATTTATTCCTCAAAAATCTCATGAGGTGTTAAATTTAACAAAAATTTGATGTTTTCTCAATGTTGATAGTTATAGTGATGGACAAAATAATAATGGAGAATCAATTATTTTCAATGGTTTCAATTTTACAAGATTTTTATGTCAATTTGAAAGGATTATTTGAATAGTTCGCCATTTGTCCTGTGACGTACATACCCCAAAAGAAAAGTTATCTACATTGACATAGGACCACAATTCTGTCGTCTTATTCAAACTTTTTACGAGGCGTTGCGTAAGATTTATATGATATTGACATTATTCTAATTTGAAAAATTACGCAGCAAAACTAAACTTAACACTTATATACAAATCGCAAATAGTCTATTCGAACCATACGATTTACAAAAGTACGAGGAAAATATAAGCAAAACTACTTGAAAGAGAGAGAGAATAATTGTTAGCAGTCAGCGTTTGGCGTGTGTTCATTTCCAGCTACCAATCCCATATGAAAGCAGCGTTGCCAGCTTAGAATGTTTGGTAGGTACTTTCTAAGGAATAAATATCTTGTTTTGCATTTAACTTTTAACACGGGATAACGCCGTATTTAGTCGGAGAAAATCGAGATTGGTAATATTATTGACTTTTGAAAAATAAGTGATCTCAACACAAATAAGAATAAAATAATATATTTCAAGAAAACATTTGGACAAATTACAATCTGCAATAAATAAAATCTATACATTGCTTTCGATTTGGTAATTATAGTTATCAAACATTGTTGCCGTCAAAAATTTGGAATAAATTTTACAGATAAATACATTTGGCAACAGCTGACTGCGCATACCTAATTATTCTTCTCTCTCTTCCGAGGGTTTTCCCATATTTTGCTTGTCGTACTTGTGAAAATCGTATGGCTCGAATAAACTTTTCGTAACCTGTATATTATAGACTTTGACAGTTCTTCAAACTTCAAATTCGAATTGCCTTTTGGTAACTGTTCATTAGTTCATAAATATATAATTAGGAAGTGTCTAACTTCATGTTCAGGTTTAAGACGTATCTGTAGTGAAAGTTGCAAACATTAAGGAAGTGTTCAGCTTAAGAATATTTTAAATTAATTTTTGCAAAGGAGTACTAATATACGTTAATAGAATTCCAAATACTGGATATACAGTGCTTTTCAGATAAAAGTATCCACCTTTAATAACTTTTGTAATACCTACTGGTATTTAGAAAAAATCCAAAAACACGTCAATTTATGTTGGAA
>CAJUYG010005685.1:0-13431 GCA_910591675.1 Galerucella calmariensis
CACAAGAGTGCTAGAGGTTCCGATGTTTGTTAAAACATAGAGTTTTACATTATAGTCCACCCATGGCATGCATCCAAAATAATTCAGGCATGTGTAGTATTCCACAATATATACATTTTAAACAACGTAGAGATTGAGGATGATTATGAAGATTTTGATTTTGGTTTAATAAATGAACCACTTAATGAAATTAACAATGTGAACGCACGTGTTAATTCAGAGCTGGCAGCTGGAGGGAGAGTGCAAAGAAGAATAATTAATCAATTACAAAATTAACTTTATATGTAAATAAATTTGTAAAAGTAATTTCAGAATTTATTTTTACCTAGGTACCTTAGTCCTTAGTGTATTACTTAATAGAGCAAAGATTATTTTACTCAGTTTAACATGTTTACAGAAACAGAAGTTTAGTTTTGAAATATTTCATTCAGGCTGTAGGCTGAACTATAGGCTGCTAATACAACGTTAAAAAATGTATATTACAAGAAATGGAAAAGAACAAAACAAAGAAAATAGAATAATACTGTTTACATTATTTGTGGATAACATAAAAAAGAAAACCAAAAAATTAAAACTATTGACTACATAATGATAACATAATAAAAAAGGGAAACAAAAGAAAGAAAATTAAAGTGAAAATATTTGTTACATATGTGGTTGGCTATTTTTTTCTAGATCCAAGGTCTGCCTCTCCATCAATTCCGTCTTTTTGGTGTAATACCTCTCCCTAATATCTAAAACTCTCGCGGAGTTATGTGCTAGCACTTGTGTAGCGTTGGCAGCTAATGCACCGCGCCTAGCAGGTGTAAACCTCTTCCTTTTTGAATTTTCTTTTACACTGTATAAGTGATCTGGCTTAGGGCTCGGAGTCAATCACGTCAATTATCTCGGTGTCTATAGATACATTTGTTGTCTCTTCCTCCCAATTCAAAAGTATTGTTTTTTCAGAAATTTCATCATTTACCGAAACACTTGTTGGATTAATTGACTGTAATACCAGTTCTTCATTTGGAGTCAAAATATCCATAATGGGTGGACCTCTTCCCGTTCCTTGCATATGATTTTTCATTGACATATGCTTTTTCTTGGTTGTGCATTTCATATCCTGCCAAGTCTAGAAAAGAAAATTGCTTATACAAAAAAATCTTTTGTTTAAAAAATAAATCTCATTTTTTTCCACTGCTTCTACTGTTTATTCGCACCCGGCATGGAATTTAACACTTGGGCCATAGCTTCCCACTTTCCCACACTGTCTTTCATTGTGAAGCTACTGGATAACTTTCCACTTAACAATTGCTTGTCTTCAGTTACCATTTCTGTTAGTTGTTGTTTTTGTTGTAGACTGCAATACAGCTTTTCCTTTTTTAAATTTAAATCCATTATGATTTTATTTAGATTTACTTCTTTTACTTTTTCCTCGTGAACCACGAAAACTGATGAACAGCAAACACGTGCTGAACAATTTTTCTTTCAATATTGTGACACTTGACTTTGACAGAGTCTAGTTTATGGAATCCCGTGTCACAATGATACGGTGTTGCCACTTAATCTTTCGACATCAAATGTCGATTATTTTCGAATGTCGATTCATACTGAAGAATAAGACCCGTATAATAGGCCAGACGATAGGGGTAACAACCACAAGTAATTAGCAATACGGCTGATTTTTTTCCCATAAGTTCCTTGAAGTATGTAGATTCATATAAGAAAAAGTTTACCAGTCTATCGATTTCCCAAATTTGAAAAAAAAAATCAAAAACTTTTTTTTTTCGAAATTTTTCAATATTTCGGGCTGGGAGGAAGGTGAAGGGAAATAAAAAATACCACCGTGTAGGGGGAGTGTTTTTTAATAAAAAAAGTGTCTTGCGTTTCATTCGTCCGAGCAATGGTTTGTCCGGAAAAAATTCGGTAAACTACAATAAGTATGTGTTCCGCATCCGAGCGAATCAATTTTCTGAAGCGCAGCGGAGTACATTAAAAACTATTGTACAGTTATGAGGTAGATATAAATAATTGTAATACGGCGTTTTGGAGAGGAAAGTGTCGGCTTTAAGATGGCATTTTTTGTCATAGCACATAATCATTTTCAGCAAATTACTCATATATAATATAATAAATATTATATTGTAATAAAAACCAAGTTTCTCAATAAAATATATATTATATAATGTAGTGGCATTGAAACAATTTTTCGAAGGATGGAAACTGTTATTCAGGAGGTCTGTTCCATAGATAAAATTTACGGATGATAAATGTTTCCTAATTACGAAATACGTCACTTTTCATTATTTTGTAAATTTTAGGAATCTTGAATTTAGAAGAAAATATAAATATATATTAAATACTGTAACTTTGATAAAACTGGAGTAATTTTAATGGGGTTTGCGTAGAAATATTGGGGAAACTTCTAAGATCAAGAATATATAATTACAAAATCAATTAATTCACATACATTTTTGGATTCAATGATTTTTTGTATTATAAGCGAAAATAGCAATTTTTATAGATTCGGGAAGGAATCTTCTTTATTTTTCCAAAATAAAATTTGATACTCATGTGATATAAAAATTAATATTCAACGAACAAAATGTATATAGTGGAAATGTATAAAAAATGATTAATATATAATTTCAGGATATAATTTTTTTCATACCTTTTTTCAATAAAAATATGTAAAAATTAATTTACCACCTTTCATTTATTATTTACATCCTCAACTCTCACTAAACCCCTTATAAAAATTTTATCGTACGCCCACGCTGGGTGGAAATTTTTGCTAATACATTGATCCCTCATATTTTTTTTTTCGTACACCCATGCTAGATGAAACTTTTCGCTAATGAACTAAAGGTCATTTTAGGTTAGACAATTTCTTGGGCAATATTTAGTTCAAATTTTGGAACAATTCAAATTGTTAAGTCTAAAATTAAAAACTGTCTACCCTGTCAAATTGTAAAAGAAAATAGAACAAAACAATTTGATTTATCGTTTGTGTTTTTGTTTCACGATGAAAATGTCAGTAATCTTGGTTATGTATCAAAGTGGTTGAAAAATATGTCTTGGAATAAACGAGAGATTGAAATGTTAATTGAGGAAATCTCAAAACATGCTTGTTTGTACAATGTAACACTCCTTTTCCTCTGTTTTGAAATTAATATTCGATTAGTGACATGAGAAGCCGTGCAAATTAATAAATACCTATTTCAAATTGTCCGGTTCCATAACTAACGAAATTTTTGAAAAGTTTATGAAATGAAATGAAATGTTTATTGTTCACACGTAAATGTAAATACATGAACAGTGAGTGGCTATTCGTAGTTAGGTACACATAGTAAAAAAAAAAAAAAGAAAGAAAACAGGTAAATTAAATCATAATTACTACAGTCAAAACATACCTACCACGGGTTGGATGGTTGTGTTGAATCTATTAATAGGTTATTCGTTTATAATAAATGACCGAAGCTTCATTGCTCCTCCTATAAATTTGTATATATTACTGAGTACTGTATGATCTGTAGATGACAATATAGAGTCTAAATCGTCTGAGAGTCCTCGAGGTTGGATAAAATGATCTCGGTTTTTATACATCGGACAGACTAGCAGTATATGTTCGAGGGTTTCGGGTACTAAGTGGTTACAGATAGAGCAAATAATGTTTATATCTATCCTATACGAGTTATTATTTACATAGATATATAACTTTTCGGAGTTTGATGTACGGAGTTGAGCTATTAGTCTTTTAACATGCAGAGGAATTGTGGTATGTAAATAATTTTTACCGTTAAAATCACCATGCAATAAATATTTAAATGATGGATGATGCGTGCTGAGTAATACTCTATTTACATCTTCTTCAAAGTTTTTGTTAAGGTAATTACTGAGTAGAGTATTTTTTATGGTTTGATTAATATTATTAATATTTACATTCGAATCACAGTAAGCATTTAAAATGTGGACTAACTGACTTGCCCAGTTGTATTTTAGGTTGCCGTTATTGGCCGCCTCATGTAGTTTTATTGTACGTACAAGGGCCCGGTGAACATATCTGTTATGGTCTTTACATTTTAACCTTAGTAGCAGTTCTATAGATTGTTTTATTACGTGGTACCCAATTTTACATATACCCGCTTCGATTCTTATTATGTGTGCAGCTGTTGATTTTTGCAAAAATAAAAGAAGCTTCCAAAAATAGTTTTGAGTTTTTTCGACTTGTTCTAAGTATCGAAGAGCCCATATGGCACTTGTGTATGTAAACGTAGGTATCACTATATTGTTGTATAACAGTTTTATGGATTCAATCGATGAAACTTTTGAGCATTTTATAGTGTTTAATAGAGTTCCTTGACACAATCTAGCTTTTTGCTCTCGTTGTTTGAGGTTACTTAGGAATAAACCATTAAATGAGAAGTTAACACCTAAGTACTCATATGTATTAACTACGTCAATATGGCTGTTTTTGTAAATGAATTGGGGGTGTTGACCGATGTTTGGGCTTCTACGAAAGATAACTATCTTTGTCTTTGTCGAATTGACTTCCAGTTTGTATTTGTTGCAGTATGATTCAAGAAGTTGTAGGTTTCGTATTAAATCTATTCGAGTTTCAGATAATATAACTAGATCATCTGCATACAGGAGCATATGTATATTATTACCATCGTCTAGAGTTACACCTTTAGCACCTTGTTCTTTAAAATAAATTTCTATATCTGATATGAAAATTGAAAAAATTAGGGGACTTAGGGTATCACCCTGTAGAACGCCTCTTGTTACTTTAATTCTATCAGATAATGTACCATCTTGTTCCATAAATATAGAAGCTGAACTATACATAAGTTTTAAAAGTCTGGTGATCTTAGCACTTACTCCATTAGTAAATAATTTTTCCCAAAGTAGGTTGTGGTCCACTGAGTCAAATGCTTTTTTAAAGTCTACAAATAAAGCGAATATTTTTCTGTTGGGGAATCGTAGGTAGTTATTTACAGCGGTATACAACACAAATATGTTGTGTTCACAGCTTCTATTCTTACGGAATCCCGACTGGCATTCTGGTAGTAACTCATGGCGTTCTACAAAATCTGTTAATCTATTATTAATCAGTTGGGTGAATATCTTTACTTTATGATTTATTAGAGCTATGCTACGATAATTACTTGGATCTTCTTTTGGACCTTTTTTGTGAAAATTTTTTTTTTTTTTTTTTATACCTCCCATTTTATTTACAATCTGTAAATTAGAATTACAATAAGTAAATAGTTTGTCACTAAACATATTGACATGCAGAGCAATAGTCCTATGACCATACTCATTATTAAATATTTTATACAGGATATAAAATTATTTGTCACTAGGGAATTTGCACGTTAATTTAAATATAAATTTAAAATCTTCTTGGTAAGTCACTAACGATATAACGTTTTAACCTTCGTCTTGCTGGTATTCCCGTGAGAGTCTTTGCTAATTTGTTGGGATGTTGCTGTAGCCTCTGTTGGTATATTTGGGCGAAGTTTGAAATTTCTTCTTTCACAGTAGGTATTTGAAGGTCATTTCGTATGTGATTGTTAGGAACATACCAGGGTGCATTGGTCATAACTCGAAGGACTTTGGATTGAAACCTTTCCAGGATTTCGAGGTTAGAGTTGGAAGAAGTTCCCCATAGTTGTATTCCATAGGTCCAGATGGGTTTAAGAATTGTTTTATAAATAAGTATTTTATTTTGTAGGGAAAGTTGTGATTTTCGACCTATGAGCCAATATAAGCTACGAAGTTTCAGGCCAAGTTGTTTTCTCTTCGTGAAAATATGTTTTTTCCAGGTCAGTTTTCTGTCTATATGCATACCTAAATATTTCACATCTTGCTGCTGGTCAAGCTGTTGGCTGTTCAGAGTCACTGGTGGGCAATTTCCTCTTCGGTTCGTAAAAGTGATATGCACCGATTTCGTTGCATTTGCTTGTATTCGCCATTTTTTCAGCCAGGTTTGTATACTGTTCAGATTCATCTGCAATTTTTGTGATGCCTGGTTGGGGTCTTCATGTGCTGATAGTATAGCGGTGTCATCAGCATATGTGGCTGTTACAACTCCATTAGTGGTGGGTAGATCAGCTGTGTACAAGAGATACAACACTGGTCCGAGAACACTACCCTGAGGGACTCCAGATTTGACAGGAAATAGTGTCGTATACGCGTTTTGGTATTTGACGAGGAAATGACGGTGTTCTAGGTATGATTTTAAGATAAGGAAATAGCTAAGGGGAAGGATTTTTTTTAACTTGTAGAGGAGGCCGATGTGCCAAATTTTATCGAAGGCCTGAGAAATGTCTAAAAAAGCTGCAGAACAGTATTTCTTGTCTTCTAGTGTTTGGGTTATATTTTTACAGACTCGATGAATTTGTTCAGTGGTTGCATGTTTAGGTCTAAAACCAAATTGGTGAGCTGGTATGATTTTACAGGCTGTTAGGACTGGCTCAATTCTTGAGAGTATTAATTTTTCCAGAACTTTGGACATTACTGGCAGTAAGCTGATAGGTCTGTATGATTTTACTTCTTCTGCTGGTTTTCCAGGTTTCAGTATTAAAATTATTTGGGCTACTTTCCACATCATGGGGAAGTAACCTGTTCTTAGAATTGCGTTGTATATTTGTGTTAGGTATACTATACCTTTTCTTGGTAATTCTTGAATTACTTTTCCCGTAATTAGATCAAAGCCTGCAGCTTTTCTAGGGTTTAAATTTGTTTTAATTAACCTGTTGACTTGTGTGACCGTGAATTTTTCTACTGGTAATTCTAATTGATATGGGGATTCTAAATCATGTAGTAGCTCTCTTTCGATGTCATTATTGTTATCTGGTGGATTCGGTTGGAAAACCTTTTCGAGGTGACAACCGAACGTTTCCGCTTTTTCTTTGTCGCTCTTTGCCCATTGGTCATTCCCCTTGCGTATAGGTGGATTAAGCAGTTGTGGACGATTCATTTTTTGGGTGGCCTTCCAAAGCGCATATTCGGTAGCTTCAGTTGCTGTGAGATATTTCAGATACTTTTGAATACTGTCATTTTTGTCATTATTTAGAAGAACTTTAAGTTGACGAGTTATTTGATTAAGTCTTGTTTTGTCTTGAGGACACCTAGTAGACTGCCATATTTTTCTGAGCCTTCGTTTTTTAACTATTGTCTGTTTTATTATAGTTGGCAACTCCTGGCAAAAATAAGTAGTTGTGTTTGAAGGTGTACTGCTCCATACTGCTTCTTGAATGATTCTGTTGAAGTTTTGTAATGCATTTTCTATATCCATGCTTGACTTCAATGGTATGTTCAAATTTACTTCTTCTTCTATTATTTCACGAAAAATATCCCAGTTTGTGTTCTTGTTGCCAAGTTTTGGAGGTGTTTCTCTTGTTAAAAATGTTGTACTTATCTCAATTAGTACGGGCGAATGGTCAGAAGACAAGTCAAAACACGATTCTGCTTTTTGCGATTCTTTGGGGATACCTTTGGTTATACAAAAATCAACTAGGTCTGGGATTTTATTTCTGTCTGTTGGCCAGTACGTAGGTTCGATAATTACTTGGATCTTCTTTTGGACCTTTTTTGTGAAAATGAATCATTTTTATTTTCGTCCACGTGGGAGGTATTTGCTCAGTTGAAAAGATTTGATTAAAAAGAACCTTAAGAGCAGCAATCCAGTCCGCAGGTAAATGCTTATAAAACTCATTAGATATGTTATCTTCCCCAGGAGCTTTGTTATTTTTTATTTGGTTTAATACTTGCAAAATTTCAATGTTAGAAAAAGGTGTATCTAAGCTAGGATGCAAAACGTCTATATATTGAGTTCGTAAGATTGGTTGTGGTATATAGAAATTTTTATAATAATTTACCATTGTGTTCATGTCGATATCGTTTATTGATTTGTTTGACTTAATGTGTTTCCAGAATTCAGTTGGATTGTTGATATTATTAAGTTTACTTCTTACACTGTTTTCATAGGCTTGTTTTTTATTTTTTAGTACTAGTTTATACTCTTTTTTCAACTTGTTATATTTAGAGATTTCATTTTGATTGAACTTGGTTTCCATTAATTTTTTTTTTAGATTTATAAAGTTTTCGTTTAGCTTCTCTGCAGGTTTGATCATACCACGGTTGGGATTTGTTTGTGTTATTTACTCTAATTTTTTTATTTTTTTCCATTCCTAGAAGTTTTATTGTAGAGCGTATTGCTGTATTTATTTGTTTATCTAAGTCCTCAACAGAGTTTATTTGTAAATTTGTATTACATTGAGATAATATATTTTTATAAGAATTTGCTTTTAAAGGGTCCCATTTAATTAGTGATTTATTAAAACTCTCTTTGTTTATACTATTTTTTGTGAGCCCAGGGTTTATTGATAGTGTTAGTGCACAACTGAAATGATCTGATAGAAATTTTTCATTTATAAAAAAATTTGAAATACTATCTTTACTGTTAAAGCTTGCCCAAATTAAATCGATGACGCTACTGCCAGATTGTCCAGATTGTCCAATATATGTATTTATAATCGCTATATCTACCGTTTAATACAAAGAAGCTGAGATTTTCTAGCGCTTCTGTAAGTATTGTTCCTCGGCGATTAGTTACTTTATCCATTGAGTCACGTAGTTCTATGGGAATATCGAACGCATGTGTTTGTTGTTCGTCGAGACTCGTCGGACACCCTATCCTAGCGTTGAAATCACCACAGATAAAGATATGATCATTAGGGTACTCAGTAATTATATCTCTTACGGTTTCCTCTAGTAGTTCTATACAAACATAGTCATCCAACCCAGGTTTTAAGTATACAACACCTAAAATAATCCAGATATTATTAACGCAAAATCTTACAACAATCCACATATTACATATAGCAATTACATTTACATTTTTAAGACCTACAATGTTTTTTGATAGAAGAAGCAAAATTCCACCACTACCTCTTCCTCTTTGTTTCTCTTTAACCGCTGGATAGTGATATACATTATAATTAGTTAGCGTTTGGGGTACATTGAATTCGGGAGAGGTGATCCAAGTTTCTGCGAGACCAATAATAGGAAATTTGTAAATATCTTCGAGTTCTTGTGCGTCAAAATCGTTGATAGTACTTATACCCTGGCAGTTCCAAAATAATATATTAAGAGAATTGTGTTCTTGTGACTTTGTTTTTTTTTCTTTGCTAATTTGTTTTGAATTATGTTTTTGCTGTTTTTTTGTTTCATTTTTTGTTGCTTCTGTTTTTCCTTTGCATAACTCATGTCCGTGTTCCCTGCCTACATCTTTATTATTTTCTTCATCCTTATCTTTCTCTTCTACTTTTTTGTCGTGGTCTTTGATATTTTCTTTAGCTGTTCGTCGAAGTTGGGGGATCTTTGGCTAGCGGTTCTCTTGGAACTATTTATATTTTCTTCGTTTTCATTTTTCCATACCATATTTTTGTTTTCATTGATGTCTTCTACTGTATATATTTTGTTATTAACAACTAATTTATTGTATCTCAGAATTGCCTTCAATCCCTTCTGCCTAGCGTTTTTTAGTTCTGGGATTAGTTGTTTCCTTTCTTGTTGTACACTCAGTGGATAGTCTTGATCTAGCCATAATTCAGTGCCTTTTAACTTGTTCGAGTTTTTCAGGATTTCGTTTCTCTTTTTTTGTTTTGTTAATTTAATCAGGATTGGTCTTCCTTTCTCGTTCTTTTGATTTCCAATTCTTCTTACTCCTTCTATTTCTTGTTCTGTGTCTAATTCTATCCCCATCTTCTGTATAACGGACACTACTTTTTTTTCAGTTTCAGCTTCATCTTCATTTTCGTTTTCGTGAATTCCCTTCATAACTATATTTTTTCCCCTTATTTCTCGTTCAAGTATTTCTATTTTCCTTTCGCTTGTTTCCACTCGCTGCTTCAGTTTCATATTCTCCTCTTTCATTCCATTCATTTCGTGTAGAAATTGTTCCATTTTTTCATCCATACTTTTCATTTTTTCATGTATACACTGAAGCATTTCTTTAATTTCATCCATACCGAAATTTTTTAGTGAGTCTGTAACTTTCCTAAACACTCCGGCAACGTCGCCAATATCTGAGTTGTATTTCTTTAATAAATTAATGATGATCGTATTATCACTAGGCAATTAATGCTTTTTCACTTTTGGTTTTGATAATTAAAACTCGTTTTTCTCTATCGTTGTAGTACTTACATGAGATATTTTTGCAACACAAGCCACTGTTATTGTTTACTTTCACTTTAGAATAGTGGTGTTAAATTATTTCTTCTTAAAACTCTTGAAAATGGTGATTTTTCGCAAGCGAAAAATATAGTACGTATTATCGCCTAAGTTACACTGTTGCCACTGTTGAAAAGTTTATATTTATTTCATCATCAAATCAAACCACTGCGCAGAACCCTGAACTAAATATTGTTAGAACTTTAGTTCTTTACGTTAGGTTGGAGCGACCGGGGGGCCCCGGCACAAAAGATCTGACCGTTACGTTACGTTGCTGCGTTATGTGCCTTGAGCGCGTGCGCTCTCTCCTCAGTCTCTCTCTCTCGTTTACGAAGCAACGATTCATAGGCTTCAGAGCTAGTCTCTCGGCGCAAAATGTTGATTGTCAGCATACATTTTATTATTAATTACAGTTAATAGTTTTATAGCGTCAATATGAATTGAATTATAAAATTTTTAGAAATTAGTGAAAGTGTTTAGAGTGTATAATATAACATGAGTGCAAAGTGAATATTATGGAAATTACTTCGAGTGAAAGTGAATCAACAGAAAAAGAAAGTGGCAATACGTAAGTTAACAAAATTTATATTATATTTTTTATGATTCATACTACTGTATATTTTTGTTAAATGAAGTTTCATCCAGAGTAAATAAATTCTCATTTCAATATGTGTATATATTTATTGATTCAAAAAATTTGATTATTGCTTAAAAAGAACAAAAGTTCTAACCGTGTGTCCCGTGACACGTTCTTCAATTTTTAATATTCAACTGTCTCTTAGTATGAATAATTTTAAAAAAAATTAAGATATTGTTCAACTTCCAGAGCAATTATTAATTTTCTCTGTAATTCAGAACACTTTATGGTATTATACTCCCGCTGTTAATATCATAGACCAGTTGTGAGACATTTTGCATTGCCACATATTACATTACAAATATTTATCTGTCGCTATTGCATCAATCATTATTTCTAAAATCTGAATAAGAAATATCTTGTCAGAAGCAGCAAAATTTGCTGTATATTTAATATACTTTGAACTAGTGATAACACTATAACGTGACAATACTTGACATACTGTGGATATTATTTCAAGCTCCCTCCTGAATATATCAATAGTTATTGTCCTACTTGTTGGTCAAAGCTGGTATTCTTATAAATAAAGTACACTCTAGTAATCATCGCACATTCTTTCCATCTAGCCTCTGAGGGTTTTCTGGGACTCCGTCTGTTTTCGTGGATGTACAGTTTTTAGAAAATATCTTCAAAGAGTGTAAAAAAGATTCGGTCGAAGGGGAAGGGAACAAAATACACCAGTGGGTATATATATTTCCAAGTGTAATATAAACATATTTTTTTGGAAGAAATAATCAAAGTTGAATATCACTTATTTTTCGGACACTTGAATTTCAATTTTTATTTGTCATATTCATTACTACGGACATGTAAGACCATGTCAGTTTGAATACCTATAAAGAAAAATCATATTAATGAAAAATGTATACTCTGCTCTCAACTTCTCTCTTTTATATAATAAGAAAGGAAGCTCATAACAAATCGATGCTTACGAGGGATGTCTTTTATACTTTTTTCTCTTATTCTTTTGGGAATCAAACCACAATAATGTTTTTTATTTTTTATTTCGACGTTTCGGTAGCGTTCCAGCTATCGTTGTCAAGATTAACTAGTAATAAAATTAATTGTCTAGTTGTCATATTTTTTCGTTGTGTCAGATAGGGACCAAAAATTATTTTATTAATTTTATTACTTGTTAATCTTGACAACGGTAGCTGGAACGCTACCGAAACGTCGAAATAAAAAACATTATTGTGGTTTGATTCCCAAAAGAATAAGAGGAAAAAGAATAAGTAATGCCACGAGAAACTTACAGAAGATATTGTCTTTTATATTTTGCATATAGAACTAGGAAAAAACACTATTAAGTATTCTCCACTGAGAAAAATGTATTTTCGCTTCCTTTGGAACCAATGGGCTCATTCACATATTTTTTATTTCAAAACTTCCTCATTCTTCCAGCATCTAAACACATGTCCCACATCTCTCGCACACTCCAGTTTCTCTTTTCCCAATCTTGTGGAGGTAACCCACGCTCGACCCATGCCCTGTGGGCACCTGCGTCAAGAAGTAGTTCACCTCTCCAAATTTCCGGTCCACCCAATTTCTCCTGCTCCCAATCGCTACTTTTAGCGCGCCCTCATACTCATCCCACCTTCTCTCCATTTCCTCATCCATCCATTCCTGTACTTCCTCTCTGCTCGCGCCCCTCCAGCGTTTCTGTCTGGCTCTAGCCATCAAGTCCAATGGATAGGACCGTGACAGCACTGCTGCTGCCAGTCCACCCACTGTCCTGTACGCCTGCACTACCCTCAGAAGTATTCCTCTCTGCACCCGCAGAAGTGGTCTAACCCTCGCATTTACCTCTGCTTTCTCACCCCACATTTCTGCGCCATACAGCATACTCTGCTCTACCGTCCTACCAATTATCCTCCTCTTCCATTCTCCCGGTTCTTTTACATAACCCATCAATCTTCCCAGCCACGCTACCCTTACTTTTGCCTTCTGTGCTGCCTTCAACATATGGGTTTTGGAGGATAATTGGCTATCCAACGACACCCCCAGATACTTCTCCGCTTCCTCCATCCGAATTTTCTCTCCCTTCACCATCACCCCCACCTCCCTTGCCTTGCTCCGCCCCTTCACCTGTAGCCCCACCGTCCTATCCTCAGCCACTTCCAGTCCACACCGCTCTATCTTCTCCACAATCTTCCTACACATCCTCTTCGCCTCTCTTTCTATCTCCACCTCTCCATTTGCCGTACATACCAGACATACATCGTCCGCATACACCGAAATCTCACATCCCTCTTCACATGCTATCCCACAAACTTCATCAAAGACACACTTCCAAAGCGTCGGTTCCAGAACCGAGCCCTGGGGCATTCCAATCTCCGTCCCATACCTTCTCCCCCTAGTGTCTACTATCGCACGCCCCGTCAGGTAGTCTTCTACTAGATTAACTAGCCCATCCCCTACTCCGAGCTTTGTCAACGCGCTCAACATTGCCCGTTTACTGACACTGTTGAACGCGTTCCCCATATCGAAGAACACAAGCAGGGCCAATTTCTTATTCCTACCGTTACCCTACCTAGCCCTTTGCACCAAGTCCATCACCTGCCCAGCGCTGA
>CAJUYG010005686.1:0-13429 GCA_910591675.1 Galerucella calmariensis
GTATTACAAACCAGGTTCTAATTAAACCGACACAACAGCTATTATTTCACAGACACACAAACGTTCGGTCCTAACTCTATTGCGCGTTCTCTTTTGCATTTAAAACTGGATTTCGAGCCAACTTACTACCACCTGGACTTCATGCTCTAGAAACTAACAAGGTGGCTGGCACGTTCGTCTTCGTCTTCGAAACGTGCATTGTTTCTGGAATAAACGCCGACAAAAGTAACGAGAAATTCTATTTCGAACTGTATAACCCGCTGCTTGCTATAGCGCTGTGTTCCATGACAGCACGTTTTGTTTTGTTTCTTTTATCGTTTGACTGAAAACAAAAAATTTTAAGTAAGGTGAATGTTGAATTTTTTTGCAATGATTTGAAATTGAAAGCAAAATTTTTTTATTTATAAGGTAATAAGAACCTCAGCGAAAAACTGTCTATTATCTCACCTGCTTGCTAGCATCGGCTATCAACTTTGGAGGTCAAAAACTCCTCCTCGCTCCTAGCTTCCCAAGTCCACAAGTTATTTTGCTCGCTTATCCTTTTCATTGCTACTAATCATCCAATCATTTCGCTGAAAAAAATACAATGATAGATTATTGAAAATTTCCAATTTCCTTGCAACCTCATTATAAATATTGCTGAAGTTTTACCGGACATCTAAAAGAGGAAAATTATACGATAAATCGCGAAGCTCGGCGGTAACTATCATCTAAGCTTTCACAGCTTTCACAAATTATTTAGAAAATAAAAAAATTCTCTCGAAAAATCTGAAAATTTTGTGTGAAAATCTTAAAACTTTGTATATCTATACCTATTTAACCATTGGACATGAACATAGCCGACAAAAAATCTAGGCCTTGACACTTTACTAAGTGAATCTTTAAAAAACAAACAACAGCTGAAGCTTTTTTTATTTTATTTATTTCCATGTAAATAGATTATAATAATATTGTCAATATCCGTGAGATTCAGTATTGAGGCACTGTATAAATTATACCTCCATTCGTTTGAGAAAGCTACTGTGTTAGCGAATTGCGTCACAACTTTAAGTTTAATATTTTTTCTCTTATTTTTTGGGAATTAAACCACAATAATGTTTTTTATTTTTTTATTTCGACGTTTCGGTAGCATTCCAGCTACCTCAAGATTAAATATTGATAAAATAATTTTTGGTCCCTATCTGACACAACGAAAAAAATATGACAACTGGACAATCAATAATATTTTAAAGTTTAAGACTACAAAACTTTTTTGTCAAATTTTATTAAGGTCCATTCATAGTAGATCACATCTCTGGTAGAATGTGAAATAAATATTTTATTTCATGACATTTCTACTAGAAATGGAATCCAGTGAAGTGCACGTTCCAGGAACGGTTTTTATTTGGATAGCGCTTTTTTCCGCTTATTTTGGAAATGTTGTTAATAAAACGCGTTTGTTGTTACTTTTTTGTGTAGGATTTTTTTTGTTTTCAAAATATGTATGACTCAGTTTGATGATTTTGTGTATTGAAGTGTGTAACGATTAACAACTATTCCAATTGAGTTAACTGTATAAACCCTCACTTCGTGGAATCTACTCATCATATGGTTTTAAATGAAACTAACTGTTTCTAAATGACTCCACAATATATTTGAAAAAATGTAAATTGCAAGTAAATTATTGACAATTGTTTCGATAAATATATCATTGTCAGAATGAAATGAAAACTCTCTTTCTTTTTCACAATATTTAAAAAATTTTATCCCATAAATAAAATTAAAAAAAACTATTTATTTTCAGTAGTAATACCCCTAGGGTCTTGATAATACCGAGATAATTTTGTCATAGAGAATGCTGAAAGCGTGTTGCTCGATAATAGCCCAAGGCCGCAGGCCGAGGGCTATTATCTTTGAGCAGCACGCTTGAAGGATTCTATACGACAAAATTTTGAGTATTTATCAAGACCCGAGGAGTATTCGATAAGATAATTTTTTACTTTGTAGATATCAAAAAATTGATTGTCAATCTGACTCTTTATACTTTTCAATACAAACTTTATTAGTTTTAATCAAAAATTATTCATTTTTATTTAAAACTACAGTTGTAAAAAGTACAATTGGTAAATTAATTGAATCGTTAGATGCAATACCAAATCTTTCCGAAATTTTTAATCCAGTTGTCAGTTTGACGTTTAATTAATTTTTAATAAAAAATAAACAACAAACTGAAAACACCACTAGGGTATTATCGCTGTAATACAGCGGTGATTGGATGAAATTTGACACATGACTTGAAATTAAGTAATTTGATTGGTTACTATATTCAGTAAAAAATTATCTCTCATATAACCTTCCATACTACGTACCCAAAAATAACTGTCACGATGTCGTCACGCTCGAGCTAGTTCACCCGTCTAAAGGGAACGTGAGCTGGGTTTAGACCGTCGTGAGACAGGTTAGTTTTACCCTACTGATGACTCGTCGTTGCGATAGTAATCCTGCTCAGTACGAGAGGAACCGCAGGTTCGGACATTTGGTTGACGCACTTACTCGAGCGGGTAATGGTGCGAAGCTACCATCCGTGGGATTATGCCTGAACGCCTCTAAGGCCGTATCCTTTCTAGTCAAAGGTGGCAACGATATCTCTTGGAGTTCCGAGAGTCGAAAGGCTCAAAACAATGTGACTTTACTAGGCGATCGTAGTTTCCGCTACGGTCGTCGCACGAACCCTATTTCTATATGAGATCAATTGTCGGCGGTGGGATCGATCCTTGCTATGTCCGACACGATCTTCTAATAGACGAATATGGGTAACACAATTATTTCGATGTTGGAACTCGGAATTGTCTGTAGACGACTTACGTACCTGGCAGGGTGTTGTACCTGGTAGAGCAGTTTCCAAAAAAAAAGTAACTTCTGTCATTCTGAAGATGATATATTTATCGAAACAATTGTCAATAATTTACTTGCAATTTACACATTTTTTCAAATATATTGTGGAGTCATTTAGAAACAGTTAGTTCCATTTAAAACCAAACTATTCCAATGATAAATCATAAGAAAACCTGGATAAAAACTTATGATGCTATCCTGATAACGCAGGTAATTGATTATTGGAAATTTCTCTTTCTAACATTGGTAACCAAATTTGACTACACTCGGCTGAGATATTAGCTACACATTTATCTGCATTTACTTGTATTAATGCACTTTCTTTGATTTTTCGTCTTTTATCTTTGGGCTCTTTCAATATTATTTTTGTCGAATCCCATTGAATTTTATGCCCTCTTCCCAAGCATGTTTACAAATACCTGACTTGAAGAACTCTCTATCTTTGATATATTTTATGTTCACTTATTCGGACTTTCAATGGTCTAGATGTTTCACCTAAATAGAATTTGTCGCATTCACAAGATATCTGATATATGCAAAATCTTAGAAGACTGGCGACTCGGAACAGTGTAACACTGGAGTGGGTCCCAGGTCATGAAGGAATTGCAGGCAATGAAAAAGCTGACGAACTCGTAAGAGTAGGATCGTCAACTCTGATGAACGGACCCGAACCTGCTGTGGGCATCCCCAGATGCTTAACGAGGTCATGGGTAAAAGGGTGGGTGAAAGAACAACACAATAAACACTGGAAGAATACGACCAGGCAAATACATGGGAAGAAATTTATAAAAGAACCATCAGAAAAAGTAGCGAGAAAACTGCTCTCAATGAGCTGGAACAAACTACGCACCATAACGGGGCTACTTACGGGACACTTTCCCACAAAGGAGCACGTAAACAAAATAGAGCTGTATAACGGAGACCTTACATGCAGAAGATGCAAAAAGGATACCGAAACAGCTCTGCATATACTATGCAACTGTGAGTCGCTGGACCACAGAAGGCAGAAACTGTGTGGCAGAACCCAAATGACTCCAGAAGACTTCTACAACCAACCAGCAAAGAACCTGTATGAGCGAATACAGGGAACGGATTGGCTGAATAGGTTGTAGTCAGAACACTAGGAGTATCTACAATAAGCCCGGGAGGCTGAGGTGGTACCGGCGAAGGGACGGCTACTTAGAAAAAAAGACGCGAGAAGTTTACGTTCATTTTTTAATTTTCTCTATCCCTCAATGCTTTTCTGCATCATGATAATGCTCACAGATTATTAATTAATGCAAATTAGGTGATTGGATGATGGATTATCAATTGATTCAAATTTTTTCAATTGGTTGAAGTCTACTAGGCATAAAATCAATGAACTAGGACATTATCCATTTTAAGTTTCAATAATATCAATATTTTTATATGGAACGCTGCTGATTGAAATCAATGTCCGCTAAGCATTAAGCATTAGTATTAGATCCTCGTACATTGAGTAATAATTTAAAAGCATTGTAGTAATGATTTCAAACATCGGAGCAGAAATAATGTGGAAAATTATTGTGTTATTGTTTTTTTAATAATATTATCAGTAGTAATAATCCTATAGGGTCTTGATAATACCGAGATAACTTTGTCATAGAGAATGCTGAAAGCGTGGGCTATTATCTTTTTTATTATTTATATATCAGTTTTAATCAAACAAATATTATTCATTTTTATTTAAAACTACAGTTGTGAAAAGTACAATTGGTAAATTAATTGAATCGTTGAATGCAATACCAAATCTTCGCGACATTTTTAAACCAGTGGTCAGTTCGACGTTTAATTAATTTTTAATAAGAAAAACACCAAACTGAAAACATGTAGGGTATTATCGCTGTAATACAGAGGTGATTGGATGACATTTGACACATGACTTAAAATTGAGTAATTTTATTGGTTACTTTATATAGTAAAAGATTATTTAATATATAGCCTATGTTTATAGCAATTTCATTAACATTAGCGAGTCGAAACTATATCAGTTTCATATTACTTAATGTCTTTCACATAATGCCAAAGTTTTCTACTAGGATTTTTATCATAAAAACTTACCTATTGCTTGGCCTATTTAAGAAACAAAATCCGTCGAGTAAATGATACTAGGGTTGAAACTTTTAAAGTCTGAGACGATGAAATATAATTTAATACATCGCTGGAAAGTCACGAGGCACGTTGCAATTTCCCCACAGAAATGTTAACCATAGATACGATCCAATGAAATTTGATTTAAAAATAATAGTAAAAGTTATCTCGCTTTGTGAGTCCGCTCAATGAATAACATGAACAAGGAAGCTACAAAAAAAAAGAGAATTATTAAATTCGTTTGTTACAAATGTTCTACCATCAGCATTTTTGTAGGTATAAGCTGACTATTAAAAGCAAAGTTTGTATTTAGCCTGATTTTATTGTCAAAAAACGCTTATATCTGCTTGGTGTTGAGGAAGCCAAGTTGTGAATCGGATAGGGTTGAGTTAAACCACACATTATGCCAGTGTAATGAGGCAGTTCAAATCTGATTTGGTGATTCTGTTCCATGATAACGGGAGGGATGCATGTTCGCGTTCATGATGGAACCCAAAGGACATACACCGATATATGACTGCTACTATGTTCAACTATTTGTCTGTTAATCTGGACAGGAAGTTTATTGATCTGATATAGTTTTCCTATACTAATTGCTGCGGTGAATGAATCTAAGACCAAAAGAAAATTTCCAGCCTCTTGTACTCAGCAAATATGTAATGCCTTGTAAACTGCATATTTATAGTAATGCAGAATATAATACTGAATGCTTCTGGCAATATTAGTCCAATTATCAGGTATCCATATTAGGTGCAAGATATATTTTATATCTACTTCAAGACTACTGCTCTGGTATAATTCCGTTTGACTGTGAACTTAAATGGTGACAACTCACTTAAAGTGGTATTATCTAGATGGTTCGCACCCTCTTCCTGGATTCAAAGCTCTTAAACTGCAATGAGATGCCTAGAAAAACTGAATGAGCTGGACAATGTATGGTTCAAATAATACCCTGCTTGGTATGCGTCATCGATTGTTAATATCCTTCTAATACATCACGTAGTAGGAAGAAATGGAAAAAACAGGAAGGTCTGTGATTAATCCTTATCAAAAAATCACAATAATGAACCGTTTAAATGTATTACAAACGTTAACCCTAATGTTTGACTTGAAAAAAATTGATTAGTTGATATTTAGATTACGCGCAAGCGCGACCTATCAATCGGAAGAAATTACAACATTCAATATAGAATGCAGCAATGTGTCTTACGTTTTTTTCTACTTATCTTCTGTAAGTTCCTTGTGGCATTACTTATTCTTTTTTTTCTTATTCTTTTGGGAATCAAACCACAATAATGTTTTTTATTTTTTATTTCGACGTTTCAGTAGCGTTCCAGCTACCGTTGTCAAAATTAACTAGTAATAAAATTAATAAAAATAATTTTTGGTCCCTATCTGACACAACGAAAAAATATGACAACTAGACTATCAATAATATTTTGATGTTTAAGACTACAAAACTTTGTTGTCAAATTTTATTAAGGTCTATTCTCTGGTAAAATGTGAAATAAAATATTTTTTCCGCAAACGTCAAAAAAAGTAGACATTATTAACGTCAATTCATGATGTTTAAGGGCGAGTTGTACCAAACACCTAAACTCGGTTTAATGGTGACTGATGTTTAGACTGATGTAATTCTTGATGATAAATACATCAATCAGCCACAGTCTAAACATCAGTTATCATTAAACCGAGTTTAGGTGTTTGGTACAACTCGCCCTACGTATGATTTCACAGACGCCACTTTTTTGTACGGCCGTGAGCGGACAAAAAAGTAGAATTTTTAACAGGGAAAATAATCATTAGTTGAACTTTTAAATGTTTTTATCATTGCACCATGTGAGAAATTTTTCGTAAGAATGATTATAAAAATCTTCTGTATGTTCCATGTGGTATATTATTCATTCTTTTTTTAATTTCTTGGGAAATTAAACCACAATATTTTTAAATTCTTTATTTCAACGTTTCGGTAGCGTTCCAGCTACCGTTGTCAAGAAAAAATAAGTAGAAACTAATTTTTATCCCTAACTGACACAACAGAAAAAATTTGACAACTAGACAATCAAAAATTATTTTGAAGCTTAAGACTGCAAAAATTTTAATTTCAAATTTTTATTAAGGTCCATTCATAGTAGATCACATCTGTGGCAAAATGTGAAATGAAATATTTCATTTTATGACATTCCAACGATATAATAGTCTACTAGAAATGGATCCAGTGAAGTGCACGTTCCAGGAACGGTTTTTATTGGGATAGCGCGTTTTTTTCGCTTGTATTGGAAATGTTGTTGATAAAACGCGTTTCTTGATAGTTTTTTTGTGTATGAATATTTAAGTTTTTGAAATATGTATACTCAGTTTTGTGATTTTGTGTATTGAAATGTGTATCGATTAACAACTATTCAAATTATAAACTCTACTTGACTTAGTTGGAATTAAATCATTCGTAGCTGCCTTAGCAATGTCAACAACATCGGGCGGTGTACAGTTGGGTTCTGAATCCGACATAATATAATCTAAAAGAAAATTTCAGTACACTTTACTACAACAAACGAAATTTTGATGCTCAAGTACTTACCAAAAATGCACAGTCCAATTGTTGCTATAAATCACTTACCATATTTCTGACCTTATAAAATATTATTGAACGGTCAAATTTGTTTTTGACTTGGCAATCACAAAACCAGTAACCACAGAAATGTAGTGCGCAGTTTTATAATTATTATTCTCTGAATTTATCAACTTCGTTGCAATCGTTTTCAATTTTTATTTAAATATTAATTAGTTCTATAGTCTGGATGCCGTTTGCGGAAAAAATAGCATGTTTCATTCGAAGCAAAAGCACTTTTTGTGGCTCGTCTGAAATTGTCGGCCTCACCAACGTTCGGCCATCAAACATTCAGACTCGCTACAAAAAGTTATACTTTTACTCCTAATAAAACAATATACTATTATTTCATGACATTGGTCGCGTTCATCCCAACAAAATTGATCAGGTAGCGATTTTAGAGTGATCCATCAGTTCGTTGCTCTGCTGAACGTGCTAATAAAACCATTGACATAATATGTCAAATGTCAATGAATACAACATCAACAACTTAATTTTATTTGATATATAGGACAATTATGAAATAGGTCAATATTCAAATAGAACAAGTAAAAGAATTTAAATACTTAGGAGTAACTTTAGCACAAAATGGAAAACAAGATATTGAAATAAATGAGAGAATAGATAAAACAATAAAATTATATTATGCAATGAACCAAAAATTTACCAATAAAAAAGAAATCTCTAAACAAACGAAAATTAAAGTTTTTAATACCATATATAGACCTATACTAACATATGGATGTGAATCATGGACTCTGTCAAACTCACAAAAAAGTAAAATCCAAGCCGCTGAGATGAAGTACCTGAGACGAATAATAGGAGTAACAAGGAAGGACAGAGTTCGGAATACAAGTATAAGAGAAGAATTGGGGGTTGAACCAATCTTGAAATTTATTGAACAACGACAATTGAGCTGGTGGGGACATATACAACGAATGAGTAATAACAGACAAGTAAGAAGAATATACGAAGCAAAAACACAGCTAAAAAGACAAAGGGGAAGACCCAGGCAAACATGGAATAAAGAGGTGGGTAACATAATACAACAAAGAGGGAAGACATGGAAAGAAGCAGCTATATTAGCAAAAGACAGAAGAGCATGGAAAACGTTTATATATGAAAATTGAAATTAAATGTAAACCCGACACCTAACGGTAAAGGGGTGTATGATTATATATATATGAAATAGGTATTACTTCTAACCATTAAAAAATGGGATTTAGTTACAATAAATTGAACTCCCCACTTTGAAGCATACTATGAAGAGTTGAATTTCCTGACAAACTATACAATTTATTAATGAAATAATAAGACATCTCCAGCTGTTCACTCATTTTCACTAAAATATAAACTAAAATATTTCCACACAAAGATATTTATAATATGTTTCCAACATATGTCTTAAATGACAGTTAATGTATCATCAATCGGTAGCGTGTAGCGTATTTTAATTCTGATTGAAAAAATGGCGACTGATACCTCATCGCTCAATGTGATCAGTTAACAAAACACGCGTTCAGCAGGAAATTGATGATCGCTTCGGTAGCGCTACGTTGTGATGAACGCGACCATTCTAACGATATGATAGTCTACTAGAAATGGAATCCACTAAAGTGCACGTTCCAGGAACGGTTTTTCTACTGTTCCACTGACAGTTTTCAACAGGTCCGTACTTTGTTGTTTACGGTCAATTATTATTTATGAAAAGTTAATATTAATCTTATTGTTTAATGTATTCAAATAATACGAAAATATGCCTATATACAGGGAAAGACATCAGCATTTTGAGAATTCTCAAGTATTTTCAGTTAGAAAAAGAAGCTGGTGATTATTAATTTCATAGCCCATTCGAATTTGCCTGATAACGATCCTGATGATTCTATTTATTGAATTCAAGGTTATCTATATGACAAAATAGCAAATAAAATAAACGACATGCTGAAAACCCAGATATACGTCACAAACGATGACGCACACCAAAAAGGCTATTGTATGAACCATAACAATATCGTCACCCTACTACGTGAATACATTGGATATATTCAGCAGGACCGAGTCAACCAAGCGTACTCCCAGAAAGCTACGAATAGGCTGGATCAAAAAATGAATAAGCCAGAGGACTGCTCTAAGAGATTTGGTATGACTTATGCTTCTTCGGTAATTTCCATGAGGAGGCTAAGCAAGGTACGAAGACTTGCATGTCCGGGCACCACGGGAGCCAGAAATGCAGCAGCAATGGAAGTAGAAGTTAGTCCTACCTCCCTTACACCTGGCAATAGATAATTCCAGAGCACATGACTTTGAGGGGTCAGCCATATTGTTCTGAAGGACAACCGATAGGTTGAATTTTTTTGAATCAGTTATTTTAAAATATTACATTGTATATTATGTTTTGAGTATACGATAGGAAATATGTATCCATATTCATATGATTTATCTTAAAAGAAGTCGAAGCAAAATTTTACGACCATAGTTGATTAATTATAATCTATTAAAACGGTCATTGCTGGACTACTTCATTCCAATATGGAAAAGAAAAAAAAAACGTTTAGTATTTTCTAATTTAATAATTAATATTCGGGGGATAAAGTTGAGTCGCTTAATTAATACTTGATAATTTTTTAACAAGAACTGAGAAATATACGACTAATGCCAAAGATTTTTCAAAGAAAACTTTCACAAAGCTCTTAATTCTCCTCTGATGGCAGTTTAGGATAATTTAGTCAAGCCAACTTTGTGAAAAAAACTTATGCCGACACGAGCCGTTTGAGAAATTAATTAACAACAGCTAATTAATGCTACCGGTTAAAGAAAACTTGCGGTAGACTTCCGGTAAACGTTGCCAATTTTCTCATTTCACTCTAGCTTCCATGGATTTTTTAAATACTCCGCAGTAATATTCAGTATTAAGAGTAACCAGTAATTTTGAACTGAAGCTACTCCAGCATATCCCACAACATAAAATTCCTTAAGTCACATCCTACTCACTCAACGGCTTTCCAATTATTTCTTATTACCACTTAAACAATGAAATCATTTCACTATCCTCCGATTTTTCAGAAAATAAACAAAATTTAAGACCACCTGACCCTCTTAGGTATATCAAGGACTATCATCTTGAATTGCTTTCACTTCCATAAAAAGGAAATTGTTCATGTGCCATGTGTTATAGGTTATGGAAATGTCCATTCATATGCTGAAAGGTTCAATCGCTTCGGTGATGATAGGTCTCGGATACCAGTGGCGGTAGCAAAAAGGGGTACGTAATAATCCATTCATAATACATTTTTTCAGATAGTATAAGAATAATAAAAGAAGTGGATAATGGCAGGAGTATTTTGTAATACGTGATAAAAATATATCTACGAGGCTTGATCAACTGAAACCCATCTTTGGTCAGGTTAGCCTTGGAAACAATTGTAATCATTCAACTGACGTTTTCCAACATTAGTAGTGCATGCAAACGTCACACTGATCTGTTTATTTCGTTTATATTTGACAGCGATTTTAAGTATTGTGACTTTGAAATGGCGTTTGTTGTTAACAATCCGTCCAAATGTGATAGGCGTGCGGTCATTCAATTTTTGTGTGCTGAATGCTCGGCCTCATGTTGCCAACGTAGTGAAATAAAATCTGCAACGAAGGAAATGGAGCATATTAGAGCATCCACCCTATAGTCCCGATTTATCGCCTTGCGATTTTCACATCTTTGGGCCACTAAAAAAGGCGTTAAAACGTAACCGTTTTCAGTCGGACGCAGAAGTACAAAACGCTGTGAAAGAATTCTTCCAGCAGCAGCCACAAGAATTCTATAAGCAGGGTATACATCGGTTGGTGAAACAGTGGGATATGTGCCTCAATTGTAGTGGTAGTTATTTGTAACTGTACTAGTCAATAAATTTTTCCTGGACCAAAGATGGGTTTCAATTGAACAAGCTGTGTATGAATGCGACATCCATGATTAATTGTAGTAGTTTAATTTAATTTAACCCTGGGACATGCGTTTACCCCAGGCTTTAAGGGATGCACCACAATTCCGTAACACTTGGCATCGTGGCAATGCGCGCTCGAGTAGTCTCTTGAAGCGACAAGTCAGTTCTTATCGTACAACAAATGTCTCTGTTTTAGTTGTGTATTTTTTTTGGGGTACAGTTGTACCCCGGGCAGTATTTTCAGTATATTGCGTTTTGGGTATATTCACTTGTCATCAAGAAGATTTAGGATATAAAGCTACAACACCGAAATGGAGAGCAAACACCTCTGACAGGTGCACTTCTTGCGAAAGGATAAAAGACAAGGAATCAAGAGTCAAGTGCAGGAAGTGCAAAAATTCATTTGCCTTATCCACTAGTGCAAAGTTTGTCCAGACTTCAGTTTATGAGTTATAATTTGTTTGAAAAATATTTGAATAGATAAGGGTTTTACTTGATGAAGATCCATGCTATGAAATGAGACAATTTAATTTGTTTGAATCTTCATTATACTTGAACCAAGCTCAATACATAGTCGTTTGAGAAAGCTCCTGCGTTAACGAAACGCGTCACGTATTGAACTCAGTTCAAATATAATTAAATTTTCAACAAATTGAATTGTTCTGCTCAGAGCTGCTGAGGATTTCTTCGTAGTCTGGGCTTACTTGAAGCTGGACGGTATATTTGTGACACTCGTTCAAAATGTGATTAATGGTTAGATTAGAGTTGCAGTTGGAACAAATGGGTCTGGGAGTAGTAGACGTTAGGTATCCATGGGTAAGTCTTGAATGGCCGATTCTTACTCTTCTTATCGCAGTTAAGTCTTGCCTTGGGAGACCTGCGAAGCAACTGGGTTGGGGATGACCAAGTGTTGTGTCAACAGTGTCCCTATGTTCCTTAGCAGCTCTGTGCAAATTACTTCTTTACTCCAATTCCTCAAAGACGTACATCTTCACTATAAAATATAAAGCAATTTTGTTACTGTTTGTGTA
The DNA here is from genome assembly GCA_910591675.1 of Galerucella calmariensis. Lineage (NCBI taxonomy): Eukaryota > Metazoa > Arthropoda > Insecta > Coleoptera > Chrysomelidae > Galerucella > Galerucella calmariensis. Next base: position 12,561 of record CAJUYG010005686.1, read on the forward strand.
TTATTGTATCGATGATCCATTTTATACTTGATGCTCCCGTGCAAGTGGCCATAGTAGCCGAGCACGTTAATTTAAATAAGTTAAAAAAATGTTTTTTTCCGTCTTATATATTTGCTTAGAATTATGTATTTAATAGGGAACTTGCCCATTTTTTTTTATTTTACCAAAATGTGTGTTTATATATGAAAACACATTATACCAAATATCAGCCCTTAAATCGCAATACTCATTTCACAATAAATAATTAAAGTTGCAATCGCCACCGGTTATATTCAAACGAAGCAGAATGCGCGGCAGCGGTTGTGACGTCACACCGCACCTCGTGCCATATCGGTAACCATAGAAAGCACCCGGCCGGCACGAGTTTGAAGCATTTCTTATTGATTTTTTATCGAATTCGAATCGTTAGCGTCAGTTTCTCAGTTTTTAAGTGTTGTTTGAATTGTCAGTTCACGATCGCCTGACTCGAAAAGTGCGGTCTGACGTCACAACCAATGGCAGCCCGTTTTAAGAGCAGTTCAATTTATTCAAATTTTAACCCTTTATTTCTCAGGTAATTTAATCGTTATTGGAATTTTTCTTTTTCTACGAAGTTCCTTATGATAATACCTTGTATGTATGTATGTGTGATTTTTGGGGTGACATTCACTGAGACCTAAAAGATCTTTTGTGCCCCCTTACTTCTACTCAGTTTCTGAGGAGAGTCTCAGAAACTAGTAGTTCCTTTAGTCCTGTTTCCCGGAGGAATTTTAGGATGTCTACAGGCTTCAACTTAGGCAAATGTTCCTCTTCTATCCAGTAATCTCCCAGGTGCTGTGCTTCAGGATTCTGGAGTGCTGTGCAGTTGGAAAGTATGTGGATGGAGGTTT
>CAJUYG010005687.1:0-13428 GCA_910591675.1 Galerucella calmariensis
CAAAATAAAATTGTTTGATTTCATAACTTAAATTGAAACAGTTAAAAGAAGGCTACACAAACGCAAACTTAGATAAACACGAAAACACGGTAAAAGAAAAATAAAAAATCCCACATTCTCAAAGTCGGTAAAGAGTCTTAGAGTCAAAAGCCAAAAGAAAAGCCGTGAGTCGCGATCCCTTTATTCAAGTAATCTATTAATATATTCTGTCGTTTTTGCGGCAAGCGGCTTATTTTTTATTATTACCTATTTATTATTTTTTTACGCCTCCCGATTCGCCCGAACGCTCAACGCACTATTTTGGTATTGTTGTAATAATAAGAAAACAATATTTCGGAGAAATGCCGCTAACAAAGAAAGGCACTTTGAGCTTTTCGACTAAATATTTTTTGCATGATGGTATTCTGTTATTTTTTTAGAGACATTTTGCCTTTTGCCTTCCCGTGTTATGTCCGCCCGGGTGCCATGCACCCCTTGTACCCCCGGCCCGGCTCGGCCCTGGAACTCATTAGATCAAAACTCATCAGACACTTGCTACTTATCCCAAAAATTGTTTAAAAAACGGAATGAGTGATAATAATTCAACTAGCATACTTTGTGTGTGTGAGAGAGGCAGATGGCATGGAAATTACTCCATTTGCCACAGAATTTTGGAAATTCATATAGTAACATTAGACTTCTTCATGAAATCCAACCCCTGGCAAGACACTGAAACTCAAACACAATTCACTACACATCTTCTATCTGATAACAAAGAACGAATTCCAAGATGGATCCACCTACCGGAATGTGTGGCAAGCGCTACGAAGTCTTTGAGACCACGTGCTGGAATCCAACGTGAAGAAACTAGCGATGCCTAAGATAGAGAGCAGCCAGTTGGATTGGAGAGTCATTAGGAATATGGTGGAAGTGATCTTCGAAGATACCGATGTCCATATTTTAATCTGCAGCTATTCCCCACGTAATCAGTATCCGATGAAGACAGTACCCTGTTATTTCCATACGACCGGAAAGTGTAGGAATGGATCCAGTTGCCGATTTAAACATCCAGTCCCGGCTACACAAGAGTTCCAGGAGGAACTTACTATTAAGGAGGGGGCAATGTTACGATCTCACTGATTCTGAAGCCGGCCCTGTCGCAAACTATGAATGCGACCTTTCTAGAAAGGTTCTTTCGCAGGTAATATTCAGACTGTTCTCGAAAGTACAAGGCGTACAATGGTTTATCGCGAATGTTCTCGATTTATAAACTACGCAGAGGTGGTAAAGTCAAGAATGTTCTAGATATTCGAGTGACTATATATACGCGGGTTTTCAAGTGAGTGGAGAAGTTGTTCAGTATACAGTGAATCGGTAAACAGTGAGTGATCAGAAAGTGAATATAAATAGTGTTGAAGATAAATTAGGACAATTATCATACCGAGTGTAGATAAATTAATAGACATTAAGTGGTGTGTATATAAATTAAGTTTATTATAGTGTGTAAGTGTTTCTTTAATAAATAAATAGTAATTAGCCATAGTGTATAATTTTATCCCACGGTAAAAACACTTCAAATAAATAAGAAAAACATTACATTATTAACAGATTGTATATTATCCTATTAGCATTGTTGAGGATGTGGCTAATATTTAGTGGAAGGTCATAATAGCATAATTTGTTTGACATGAATTAAGCTTTTGATGCCACATGGAGATACTACTAAACACCCCAAAATTGGAACATTCCAGGACATATTCCAGCCATTATAAAAAATGTTCTTCAACTACGAGATCCAAGTACGTGCAAACGGCGTCACATCTACTAATAGAATTGTACTCCACAAGGCTCCATACTTAGACTTACTCTATTTGTAATAGCCATAAAGTGGCCAATAACATGACACTGCCTTTTAAAGCACATTTATAACCGGATGATACGGATGTGTCTACATCTCCAAAGAATACAAATTTTGGTGCTCAAATGCTTCAAAATTGATCACATAAACTGGAAAACTGGTCACAAACAACTGGTTTTCAATTCCCCACTGAAAAAACTCGGTGCATCGTATGTAGCCAAACAAAAACACATCAACAAATCCACCTCTCTCTAGATGTAGAACCACTGGGAGAGGTAAAGAAATAAATCTTCGGCTTTGACCTTTCACTGTTCACTGATGTGTACATCACATATTTTTAAAACAAAACGTTCTTGTCAAACCAAATTGAATATTCTTAAAATGTTTTCCAGTAACTACCAGAGAACTCACATAAAATATCTAATATCTATAAAAAGGTAGAACGTGTCGCGGGACACACGGTAGGAACTTTAGTTCCTTTTAAGCAAAAATTATGTAATACATCTGACGTTATAGATAAACGATTTGCATATTCTTTGGTGGTCGAGTAGTAAGCATACCAGACTCTCACGCAGTAGACCCGGGTTCGATTCCCCGTGAAAACAGGTAGACGTTTGAAATATTTAGCAGAATATTCATTATTATAGATAATGGTACGGTACCCTTCATGAGGGAGTCCGACTGGCAACATCTACTTATAACAGCATCGTATATTTAAAAAAGGAAACCGTAGCATTATACAAATTGGACATTCAGAACTGTACGTTTACCACAAAATTAGTGGAAACATAAAATTGAACTGTTAAATTTTCAATTTGTTTTTTAATTTGTTTTTAAGTTATATTACAGTTTAAAGAAATTTTTATTTTCTAGATTTTTTCTTAAGTGGGTCGTAGAAAAAATATGCTGCTCGACTCGTGTGGATTGTCCATATCGCACTCGAACGAACTTCGTCCTTGAGCGATATTGCCATCATATCCACACTAGTTGCACAAACTACTATTTCTTTCAAAATATGCTCTTTCACATTTAAAAACAACCTGCCAAATGTCAAATCAATTTATCCATCCATTTTAAAGTTATCGAATTAAAGCATTCAAGTTTTCAAAATTTCAACACCCTGTATTTCGAAAAGTAAATGTGCTAGACCCCTTAATCGCGCAAAAAAAGTTATGGAAATAATGGTAAAAATGTATCCGAACAAATTCAAATAGATCACCAGCACTGCAAATACCAGCTTTGCATAGAATTTTAATAGCATCGGTGGTTCAGTAGTAGAATGCTCACACTCAACGCGGGCGGCCCGGGTTCGAATCCCGGCCGGAGCATATGAATCGCTGCTTCGTAAACGAGAGAGAGAATAAGGAGAGAGCACAAGCACGCAAGCAAGGCACATAACGAAGCAACGTAACATAACGTAGCGTAACGTATCGCGTAACGGTCAGATCTTTTGCGTCGCGACACCCCTGGTCGCTCAAACATAACCTGACGTAAAGAACTAAAGTTCCAATAAGAAGCAAATTAGACTACAGCTGTATATGCTATGATATAACAAACGAAACACTGCTAAAGTCACTCGACATCATTTAATCATCTTTTTTAACATCCCATTAATTTGAACTACCCACATTGGTCTGTCCCACTGACATACCCCTTACCCAATATCCTAAATCCTCTACCAATCCCCATATACTCTTCAACAAATATAGAGAAGTTATCGATAACCACCCTTGTTACTATCTTACTTTCACTGATGCAATGAAATGCTGCAGCATATGAACGTAAGAATAAGAAATTTGCACCACCGCCTCATATTTACTGAAAAACTATAGCGATTCTGGAAGCTTTAAAAATGTGCAGATCATATCTAACACATTTATAATTATTAAATACTCCTCAAGTACTTTATATGGTATTGAACAATTATATCTGTGGCGGTTTCGATTGGAAAAGCAAGTTATAGTAGTAAACGTCGCAATCGATGTATTTTGACATTGAGATATTAGAGATTTGAAGTAGCTGTTACATAGATGAAAAATATTAATTCCAACTGCGAGACCATTTCCTATATTGGTGACTCCAACGGAAGAACACAACTTTCAAGATGTCTCAGGACGAAGGTTAGCTTCCAAATCTACAAGAGGAGCTCGAAAAATTGCCACATCAAATTCAAGCTCTGCAACAGCAGAATGGGGAACTACAAAGATTACCGAATCTACAACAATCACAGCAAGTTCCAGTCGTCGACTCCCAGGAAAATTATCCCGCAGTGCAACGGATAGCTGTAAAATTTCCTCCTTTCTGGGCTGAGAAATCAAGCTTGTGGTTTGCACAAGTTGATTCTCAGTTCACGCTTTCCCAATTGGACGCACGTTTTGCATTGGAAGTCGAAGATATCATATCAAATTCTCCTGCTCAGTTTCCATATACATTTTTGGGCATAAAACTAATTGAACGTTTGTCTGATTCTGCTAAGAGTGTGTCTGCTCGAGAGGGTATAATAAAATAAAGAAGATATTCGAGTTAGAATTTTGGATCATATCTGAGAAACCAAATAATTTTCATTGACCATATATTTATTGTTAACCATCCAGTTTATGGTTGAAATAATCTTCAATTTTCTCTAATTATGATAGAGCAAAAGATACAAACATTTAATTTCAAGAAAGAACATTATTTATGTAGTTTTAAAACCATAAATATATAGCACCGAAATTGTTATTTAGAGAAATTATGACAGCATTTTACGTTTTCTATTTTCGTCTGGCTTATTCGCGGATTCATAAATTCATTGCAGATGACAAAATGTAATCATGAAAAGACATCCTTCCGGATTTTCGTCACATTATGCTTTTAGCGTGGTTTAAAATAGTAAACACGAAGGTGGCCTGAAATATTTCAGTGCTGTAAAGCTTTCATGATTAAATTGTTAAAAAATAGCCAAAATGGATCATAATATAACGTTATTATACAGGATGTCTTATTTCATATTCTGAATCTTTTGAAAAGCTTGTATCTTTCTAGATTATCAGATGCTATTTTCACAGTAATGTTTGAAATTACTATAAGTTTTGTTTGGTTAGGTTAGAGGAAAGAAATAGTTCGAATCGACAATTTGAAAAACGAAAATGGGAGTAGAATTTAATTGAAATAAATGTTTTATTTTGGAGTATTTAGTGCGACAAGTAAACGGCATGTTTAGAGATTTAGTAGACAAAGGAAGGAAGTGACTAGTGAACCACAAAAATTAACTAAATAAAATAGTAACAGGCTGAACACCATAATCATCATCATATTATTTAAGAAAAACTAGACGTACCGAGTTTCTAATACTTAGGTCAAATTATTTGAAAAAACTACACACACCAATAATAAACAACAAACATAACCTCATAAATTCAATAGTTCGATCACAGTATTTGTTTCGATCCATGTTCGATCAACTCGACAGCTTAGGAGTCGTCGAGTAATTTCAATCGAGTCGAGAGGAAAAATCGAATTTCGTGGGTGACATTTTGATCGACTTGCCAAAATTCGTCGAGTAATCGAGCTTCCCACTAATGGAGTCGAATGTCAATTTAATATGGAGCTGGTATTGACAACAAGTTCGCGCATACGAATGCAACTTCAAGTGGCTTTGTCTTGCGTTTAACGGAGTCTATCAAGAATGATAATATAGCCGGATGAAAAAATAATCAGCTGAAAATAGAAATAATTCCATAACTTATTGAAGAAAAACATAGATTGGGGACATTATAAGAACTGTATGAAAGCTACAAGCTTTAAAAACATTTAGAATACAATACGTGAGTCATCCTGTATAGTCTAGTCACCGTATAGGAAGGGAAAATAAAAAATAACTGAAATTAAATGATTTCAAGTAACGCCATCTGTGTTACTTTTTAACCGATATATATAAAACTGATTTTATTTCGTTCCGATTCATATAGGGAATTACCATGCTGTAAGTACAATCGTTAATCTTTTTTCTACATTAGCCGGCACCGTGCTGGTATATCATCGACTTCGGCAGCTGTTATTGCACCGTTATACAATTTATTAACTGTTTAAATAATTGCCTTGTTTGCGAACGATTATCGATGCAAAATTTCCAGACAAAAATGCATATGTACAGTATGTCCCAAAATAATCGATGTTGTTAAACTTCTGCGGAAACTGAATTGTACATATTGTATCTATTGTTTCAATGGGATACTGTGTGTCTCAGTTTGAGAATTTGATAGTTTTTTTTTTTTAAATGAGCACTTTGAAGTGCATCTAGGATCTCTATTTTATTGTAGATGTAGATATTCTCTAACTTAGAGGCAATTTTAGGTGTTTAGGGGTGACAAAGTTCTGCCACTAGAAAATCATAACGCGGCTAATGGAGTTTTCACTTCAATAAATCGCAATTTGAACAATACACAGTATACACGAATCAAACTTCTGAAGTTTTGGTACAAATAATCCCATTTCGAGATATTCGATTGCCTGGAGGGGGACTGGAATATTTCTCCTGTAAAAGCTTGGAAAAGTAGGGTTCACACAGATATAGCTTTGAGAAAGCAAGACGGTAAATATACAAAACATAAGTGGAAAAGGGTGCGGCTCTTACTAAAAACTCATTTTCCTGGGAGTACCCCAAATAGGGAAGATAATCCTTTCGAAGGTCATAGCAGGAGAAAAAGTACTACAATGACTAAGCACATTTGTAGTAACGATAGGTTGAAATGGGCTATGAACATCTTTCCACCTTTAAAGGCTCCGGGAACAGATGGGATTTTCCCAGCATTGCTCCAGCAAGGACAGACGAAATTCTACCACATTTGTTAGTTAGTCGATGCAGCTTAGAACTGGGTTATATACCAGAAGCATGGAGAATCATTTGAAAACCTGGAAAAAAAGGACGCAACAAACTCGAAATCCTTCAAGCCAAATAGTCTAGCATCGTTTGTGCTAAAAACAATGGAAAAATCTATTGACAACTATATTAGAACCGAGATCTTGAAGAGACTACCTCTCCACTCCACCACCTACGGAGACTGCACTGGTACAGCTGATGGAGGATGTTCTAGACTACCAAGCGACTGTAGAATGTGCAGTTTTGGACATAGAAGGAGCTTTAGACAGCACTCCATATAAGGCTGTCAAAAAAGCATTAAATAGAAGAGGTGTAGACAGCACAGCACGTAGGAGCTAGCAGTATCTGAGACTCTCCTGAGAAACTAAGAAAAAGTAAGTGGGCACCATAGATCTTTTAGGCCTCAGTTAATGTCACCCCAAAATGCATATATATATATACAGACCTACAAGCTTGAAAAATTATCCCAATAAAGCAAAAAGGAGAAGCTAACCTAACTTACAGCACGACGGTGCGGTCACAGGTGTCGGTTTCACTGTGACAGGTGACGGTTACACCACTAACGCGTAGGCCATTACAGAGATAGAGGATGTTTTGTGGATTCTGCTAATTTGATATGGAACACTTTATTTTAGCAAAAATGGAACTTTGTACTCGCAAGTAGGTATCTATTATATATTTTCCACCCCATTCTCAGTTGAATATTACTAATTGACATATTTTCATGCATAAACTTATTTTGGGACGAACTTTATATCAATATTGTACTTTTTATATTATTTTATCCGGCTTAAATTCAATATCCGCTAATTTACTAACTTCATTTATTGCACAGCTGGCATATTGAAAGGAAAGGTGATTAATCAAGCAATAAAAATCCTTATTAAAAATTAAACTGGAACTATATTCCTACAATGTTAAGCCGCCGCAAAGGACGCAGTGCAGTCACAAGTATGATTTATATATTTGATAATGTTATTTCATGAATTATATTTTGCTTTGTAGCGGTGGCCATTTAAAATTGATAATATGAAAAGTTATACTGAATAAAAATGGAAATTAAGTCCGGAACAAATGGCATTTTACTAAGAAAAATCAAAAAAATATTCACGGCACCTCACTGGTCTCTTATTTAGCATACGAGTGTTGTCTTTCAAGTGTGTTTCAAGTTTGGATCTTATCAGTCATTTTTTTTGAGGTATCTCTACCCCACACTTAGGACCAGGGACACACAGTGAAATTGTACAGTGAACAATCTAATTTATATACAGGGTAGCGAGAAAGTCTGACACCAAGTCATTTTCTTTGAAAAGAAAAAACATATAATTATCAAATTTTAGGGCTATATACGGTATTGTATTCTTTGTTTTTTAGAGAAACTGTCGAAGGTTTGTGACGTCAGAGCCGAAATGTACTGCCACCATCTTGAATTTTATCAAATGGCAACGTAGGTCGAGTGATATAGCACAGAAAAGCTAATTTCTTCCTATTCTCAAAAATAGTTAATAAGTACAACATGACTTAAAAAACCAGAAGCAAATGTCGAAGACTTAACACATGTAATTTTTGGACACATACTGAATTACAACAATACTAACTAGGGTATAGTACAAAGTACAATAGTACAAATTACAAGTGAATTAATAGAACCGAAATTTCACAGTATATTTTCTACACGGTTCTGCAAAGAGTTTTTAGACTGTTTTTGTTATGTCAGAGATTTCAACATTGAATTTTCAATCCTAAGTTCAATATAATTGTTGATCAATTTCACTGTACCTATGTAAGTATATCACATTATTTATTGTTTTTGTTTAAACTACTATTGTTGAAAAAAAAGAAAACTAAATATATTCCAATACATACTTATATCATAGTAATTCTCTTTAGTATGTACCTATATAAAATAAATTCGAACCTATTTAGTTCTTTTTTACTTATAGCCAAAACGGTGGTAACAGTGAAAATTTTAAAGAAATTATTCTCTAGGTATTTCGTAGTTGCGTTTTTTTTTATAATTTTGATCAAATGAGTTATTAGAAACTTCCTGATATTCTAATAATTCTTTTTGTTAAATGTAGAGCACTTTTCTGAGGGCAGTTAGTAAGCCCATTAAATTACTATTTATACAAATAAAATATGCTTATTATTGACAAAATGCTATTATTTATTACTTACCTTTTATTTCTATCAAGAAAACTTGATTTAATTATCAAACAACTCAACTACAACTACTATAATTGTGATTGCTATTCAATCAACTCTTCCAACTGTCTATTGAAAACTCTGTGTTCTCCCATTTTCTGTATGTGTGTCAAAAACAATTAATAGTAGCAGTAACCATTCTCAAATTATTTTACTCACCTAATTAATAAAAGAATAAGTACAACCACAAAAGACACAGTAATTCAAAACTGATGTATTCACTAGGTACCTAATGCACTATTTAAAAATGAGAGAAAACAAAAATTATTTCTGAAGGCAGATGCGATAGATAGTACCTACACTCTTATCTTTATGTTAACATAAACAATCACTAAGAGTTAATTTTTGTTTAGGCTATAATGGTGTGATTTATATACCCTTTAAGAATAAAATATAAATCAAATAATGTTTCTAATATGTTTGTTCTTGAAAAAGAAATACCTACATGCTTACATAAATGAAAAAATAAATTGACTTGAAATCTTTTTTTCATTAATCAAGGATATATATATTTATATATATACTTACTTATATATTTACCCACATTTCACCATTATGTAATTTTTTTTATGTAAATATTCAAGGATTGAACGTTGACATTTTGCGCCTACCTATATCACCCATCTCAAAAAATATCTAGAAGTGTATTGTTTTTTTTTTAACAAATCATGTAAAATAGTAGTTGGAAACCCATTTTCGACTGCTTTTAGTTATGTAAGGTACTGTTTCGTGGGCTTCCTTGGTTTTTCATGCATATTAAATATTTTTTAAATTTGTTTCTGTTCATCAGCTGATTTTACAGACAAGTTACGTTGATTGCTACCCGATTGCAAGTGGCGCTAGTTTTATGACGTAAAAGTGCATCTTGACAGAAACCAACAATTGAGACGCGACTACCTTACAGAATACCAAATTTTGCGACTGATTGCGCGACCGTTGTGCAACGGTTGCTGTTGCAAAATAATTGTTGTTTTTACAGAATAAGCCTGCAGACAACTTGGTGCTGGATACTTCAGTTTGCCGCTGATTATGATGGACAGCATACGCAAAAAGATTTTGTTCGCTTTACTAAAACATCGAACATCGGCGAAAAAAAAACTACGTAATAGGGAAATTTGGGTTTACCCTTTGCTAGAAAGCAGATACCTGGAAGCAGTATTCTGTGCGTTTCTTCTTCTGATGAGTTGCTGCAACGTGTACAGACACAGCTACAAAGACAAGATACAAATATGAGGAACTGCATCCAACCTGAACAAATGTTGGTTGTTACATTAAAATTTTCCTTCAACTGGGCACAAATACTCCTTCACGCTTCAGTTTTTTTATTACGATTTTTGTTATCCTTGGCAGCTTTGTTCCAGATTGCTGGTTTATCTTGAACTAAACTAATCAGGATTTCAGAATCTATTTCCTCTACTTCTTTCGACATGATCAAATGCTCGTAACTACACTGCAGAGTACACACACAGTCTTCTCGACAACAATCTACACGCTACTGCCCTGCAAACTAGTATAGACAAGTATAGACCAATCGGACGATTAAACACCCGGATCATGTGAACGCATTCATAGCACACTGGTCCGCTAGGGCATAGTCCGGGCGATTGCCCGTCCGAGCTCCGTGAGTTCTAGCGGGTACATCCGGGCGTTTTGTATGCCCGGACGGCGATTCACCCGCGTCCGGAAAGTGTGAAAGAACATATGCTAAACTGTGTACCCATCAATGACGTGAAATCCTATAGACCGATAAGCCTGCTTCCAATTGTATCCAAAATTCTGGAAAAACTCTTTTTAGCCAGATTAGAGCCAATACTAATACAACAACAAGTCATACCAAACCATCAATTTGGATTTCGTCCACAATACGCAACAACAGAGCAGATTCATCCGGTTTGTAACCACATTTACTCGAAGAAAAAAAGTACTGCTCGGCCGTCTTTCTGGACATATCGCAGGCCTTCGATAGGGTCTGGCACCAAGGTTTACTATATAAAGTGCGTAAAATAATTCCACATACATATCCCCTTATCCTTTGTTCCTACCTTCAAAATAGGCATTACCTTGTGAAATACCACGATGCGCTAACTTATCTCTATCCAATCGATGCTGGAGTTCCACAAGGCAGCGTACTCGGTCCGGTCTTGTATCTTGTGTTTACAGCAGATTTACCTACACAAAACAATATTGTTACCGCAGCATATGCTGATGATACGGCACTGTTATCCTCTCACCAAGATCCAAACATGGCATCTACATTACTTCAAACCAATCTTAACAAAATCCATAGATGGTTAAAAATCTGGCGTATTCGTGTCAACGAAACTAAATCCGTCCATGTGACGTTTACCAACCGTCATGAAACCTGTCCACCGGTAGTTTTAAATGGACATCAGCTAATACAAAAAGAGGAAGCCAAATACTTAGGTATGCACCTGGACCGAAAACTCCTGTGGAGAACACACATCTTCATGAAGAGAAAACAACTAGGCATCAGACTTAACCAACTATATTGGATGATTGGACGAAAATCAAAGCTATCGTTAGAAAATAAAATCCTCATATACAAGACAATTATGAAGCCCATATGGAGCTACGGTATACAGCTGTGGGGGACCGCATCACTATCAAATATTGAAATACTGGAACGATATCAGTCCAAAGTCCTTAGAATCATTACCGATGCCCCATGGTACGTCTCAAACAAAATTATATCTAGAGATCTCCATATAAACTCCGTAAAAGAAGAAATCTCCAAGTTTTCCAAAAGTTACGCCGCCAAGATTCAACATTCTAGCTAAACATCTAATGGAAATTACACCCATCAGAAGAAGACTGAAGAAAATTTCTCCATACGATCTACCAAACCGATTTTAGCAAAAAAAAACTGTGTATTGCTACTGGTCCGGCGGACGGACAAACACCCTGACCGTGTGAACTAGGCCTAAGTCTAGCTGGACAACTTATCACAACACACGTTTTCACTGACTACTATTATTGTTAATTTATTTTCAATGTTTATAAAAATGTAAATACTACTATAGACGGAAATTTTGATAGGTTATTAAAGTTAACATACTTTACTCTGTTTTCTGACCCTTTTGCTAATCTAGCACCATATCTGCTATTTAATGTTTACCGCTGGACATTTTTTCGACATTATTCCTATACAAGTTTGTGCTCCTTATACGAGTATCTAGTCTCCATGTGCCACCCTAAAAACGCTCCACTTTCGGTGTCGCGTTTTCAATAGTTAACCTCTAATTGATAGGCAACAGATTCTCATTAAACAACCCAAATTCACTCGATAAAATACAAACCTTTTGTGTTATTCTAAGTGATAATACAAAGTAAAGTTATTTGACTGGGCTATGATTTGTTTTCAATTCTTCTACATCCGATGAACTCGTTTTTCGCATGAATCACATCCCTATATGCACTTTAGGACTGGATATATTATTACCCGTCGTATAATATCAGATTTCGCGTGAAATCCATACGAAGCGTAGTCACAGTGTCCATTCGATTAATTGGAGCAACATCAATAAAATTACGCTCCAATAGACTAATAATTATTCAAAAAGCAGGTGATATTTCTCAGTGACAAATTCAGGTTTAAAATATTAAAGAAAATATGTCCATGAAAGGTTTTGATGAAATCTGTCGGCGAGTGAACTATAGCCACGATTTTTGTTCTACTTACTTCAGTGGTTTTTGATGGAAATCTATCGTCAAACATGGAATAAAGTTAGTTGATATACGCGTTGGTGGAGTAATTATCAACGTTGAAAATTGCATAAATTAGGTATCAAAGAAAAATTGATGTCGTATTTTAAGTGGGAGTTCCAGTGCTGTCAATGTAAAAAGAGATATTTTTCAGGGCCATATTTAAAATTTTACAGTTGTTAACAATTTAAAATTGTATTTGGTACGTGTTATAGTGAAATTTTGTTAATATGATGTATCATCATCATCAAATGCACAACTTTTGTTGTGAAGCATGTTGGAAAATAAATTTTTTGACGAGATTGCGTGATTGACTGTCAAGCAGAAACGGGATTTTTCATGAGAAGTATTTTAAAATAGATTGCTTTTTCGGAAATAATGTATTCTGAAAATTGTAGGGGTTCATTTAATGTGAGTTCTATCATTGTTACGTCAATTTTTGACTCGTTATACATACTAGATAAGAAGCACACAATATAATTGTTTTATTTGAAGTTAACATCTCAACAACTGATACTGTTGCTTTCCTAACACCTAAGATGGTGAAGACTATCATCATTGGCCAAGCACCAACATTACTTCTCGAGTGGCTTTATGAATTTCCTTACCACCGTAGTGTATAGTACATTCAATAGCCTTCTTGGTGTGCGTCATCGTTTGTGACGCATAGCCGGGTTTTGGGTATGTCGTTTATTTTATTTGCTATTTTGACATATAGCTATCCTTAAATTTGATAAATAAAATCATCAGGATCCTTATCAGCCAAATTCGAAAAGGCTATGAAATACATTTTCCAACTGAA
>CAJUYG010005688.1:0-13428 GCA_910591675.1 Galerucella calmariensis
ATAAATTAACTGACGAGCACGTTATACCAAATGAATTGAAAAAAAAAAATGAAGTGAAAAATTGTACTCAAGTTATGAGCCACACTGTAGGAAGTGCCATGTACATAATGGCTAAAGTCAGCCAAAGTCTTTCTAAGGATTCTGAGTTTCATCTCGACTCTAAAGCTGGTGATACGGCCGACTTATTTTTATTTTTTGATAAACTGTTTGACAGTATCAATGGCTCTTCCATCCATCCTCCTCCCGGAAAGCAATCACGTTGCACGGCAACAAAAAAGTCTGGACACCTTCCATTTTGGGATTCATGTATCCCTATTTTAGAATTCATGTGCTTCATTTCCTAGACTGATGCTGAAAAAAGATCATATACCCTATCCTTAAATAATTGGATCTTTCCATTAAAAGGATTGAAATATATTGTGGAGCAACTTTTAAAAACAGATCTCAAGCATGTTTCACCAAGATGTTTCAATCAGGATCCAGTTGAGAATTTGTATTTCTCATTGAGAAGCCATGGCGGAAAAAACATAAATCCCAATTGTGCATATTTTGTTTCCTCTATGAAATCTCCCTCAATTAATAACTTTGTTGCTACCCATTCGGCAGCCTCAAATTGTGATGAGGATGAGTCAAGTGGCATCCTTGATACCTTGCGAGATTTTATTCGGCAAGAAGGGAATAAAAATCAATTGGAAACTTCACTTGTTCATCTACCTATTCTGTTAGAATTTGATAGATTTAAACTAAGATTTGTACAAGATTATGCAGCTGCCTACGTTGCTGGATATGTGGCAAAAAAAGTTCTACCCAGCAAATGTTCATTGTGCTACAGAAAAATATGTACAGATAAAAACATTCCTCAAAATAGTTCAATACAAGGCAGAGAATATGAAGGTAGTAAATTGATTCGGCCTTCTAGTATTTTCTGTTTTCTATTCAAAACAGTTACTGAGGTTGTTTTGAACCATTCACCAAGTATAATTACAGTTTATGGCATAAAATCTAAACTTAATTCGCATGTTCGAAGAACATGTCTAGAAGATATTTCTACACTGTTTTGCGACAGTCATACAAACAGTGTGGAAACATTTCTAAACATGTCTATCAATGTTATTTTTTTCATGTACATGAAAACATTAAATAAGATTTTGTCTGGCAAAGATTTAAGGAGATCCACTCAGGATCCGATAGCGCGTTTGGCTGCCAAAAAATATGGGAAAAATTGAAACGTTAATCTTTTATTTTCAGGTTAATAAATAACCGGATATTTCTCAAATTTATATTTCGAAATTTTGAATTAAATTATCTATATTATAGCAACTTATCGTAGTAATTTCAAAATTATGTCATTTTTATATATTGTAAGCTACAATTATTTTAATTTCAGTTAGGTTAGATATTTGTATCTTTGTTAATTATATAAATGGTTAATATACCCATACCCATGTTCTGAAATATTCGTTTTCATTTTTTCACTATCTCGTTTTTTTTATTGGGAATATGCCACAAACATCCTACAGAAGATATTTTCTCGCTAACTCAGGTGGTCTATTCTCGAAAAGTGACAACTTTTGTCGCAAGCGATATTGTACATTTGTGTGTAATTCTTGATTGACAAAAAATGTCACTTTTTGAGAATAGACCTAAGGTACAAGAAAACTACATAACTAATTTAATTTTCCCGGGTGAGGATACTTGAAAATTCACAGAATACTGTTCTTGAAGACACAATAATATATTTGAGATATTCCAATTGATGGCGCTCGGCACACAATTCTTCTTAGGAAGTAGGGAGATGGCTTTCTCTAACCCTTTTTTATCTCTGATCAAACCAAAGTGCAACTGGTGAATTTGCGAATAACATTATTTATTATACAGAGCTTATATTTTTACGGCTTTTCGGACAATTGAACATTAATTTTTTATAGTTTATAAGCATTTTTTTGCAATGGATACCATTAAAAAGAAGAAAACGGGTAGTGTGTGTGAACCAAGGAATATTTTGTATGAGACTATTGTTCCATCCACTCATCAGCTTTACGATATTTGAGGAAAAACATTTAACACGTTCAAGTCATTTTAAAACTTATGCTACCCACGCCTATGGAAAAGTAAAATGAATCGTAAAGCGATCCGTTCAAGGTCATCAAATGCTCTGGCAATTTATAAATGAAATTTATAATCGTAATACTACTGGTTCGTTCTTATACTGTGCTAGTTACCATATACCAAGATAACAATGTTGCCATGTTCTGGACGCAATAACATTCTACGTTTGTAAAATGTATTCATGTGCCCGTATATCATTTTAACTAATCAACTAATAGTTCAAATTTTTATCTATAACACTAGTATTGCGTCCACCAACATATAATAATTCAGTAAAATCCTAGACATCTCACTAGATGGTGCCAAATTTACTGAAGTAATGGATATCTAGGAACTTTGGTCAGCTGTTCTTGATGAAATTTTGGATAAAACTTGGCGGGAATTAACAAATACGTCCGAAATTCGGACGCAATAGTTTGAAGGAAGCAATAGTGTATGTTTTGGGGGAGTTGACGGACGTAACAATGATAGGAGTTTGTGTATGTATTATATATATATACGCAACATATCCTTCATCGTAGGCAATGTCCAGAGCTTCTTGTAGGGTTATACCACAAAAATAACATATTTGGTATATTATCACTCACATGTGAGTAACCGCCCAAAGCGCCCATATGGCAACATCAATGTTCATACAAAAAAATAATAGGTCTAATAATTTTTTTCAGTAGATCTATCAATGCTGATAAATACTATTATGTATGTATATTTTAAAACACAGATTGTTATTTGAGCAAAATTAAAAATACCTACATTAACAGTAATACTTACACAAAGGTGATGTCCATGTTTATCAATGAAATTGATTTTCTTCCCATTACTTTATTTTTATTTTACAATTTTTGAAAATTATTGAAACATATTGAGCAAGTATACTTTTTATAACCGTTAAATAAAATATAAATGAGAAGTTATTTTTCGATTTTTAGTTCGATTTCCTATTAAAGCGTGTTTTTTCAGTTTTTATAAACTATTTTTCTTTTGTACTTTTTATTATCGAGCCTGACTTGTGTAAACAATTAATTTCATGTACATTTATTATAGATGTACTTTAGTATTTCAAAGCAGCTGCGCTACTGATTTAATTAATTTTAATTATTAGACCTGCACTTTAATTCCAAAGAGAACAAAGAAACATTGCAGTCTATTTCTATTAATGCAACTCTCCATCCCCTCTTTCTACGAACTCTTTCTTGTGAAAGATATAATTTCCAATGACATAAATCGCAAAGTAGTCACTCGGTTATTGCACTGTTGGTGTACTGAAGATGGTGAGTGTTTTGTTTTCCAATGATTTTTATCATTGTAGTTATTATTTAATAATTAATCAAAGGTATCAACTGATAGTACTTTGAACTAACTTGAATGTGCAAATTGTCCGTTTTTTGAAAAATATTTTTGCCCGAAATAAATCATTTGGAAGCAAATTATGATTATTAGTTTAATGAGGCATATGGGCATATAATCAATGAACGTCTGCTTCGGATCATAGGTGGTAACAAATATTTAGCAGGGCATAGGTACAACCACATCAAGAAAGTACAGAAAAGTAACTCAAAGGTATTATTGCAGTTAGTATATTGAAATCGAATTGTGATCTCGAAGAGTCGGTACTCAAGCCACTCAAATATTGGACGTACTTTTCAAGCCGATACATTTCATGAATTTGTTTTTTTATCAGAATCTCATGAAGAGCGCTGGTTACACAGTTTGTACCTAGTATTTAACATAACTTTTTCAAATCTCCTAAAAAAAATTGATACTGTATACCGTTTTCGGAATTTTTTTCATGAAGTGATAACCGATGATGGTATGGAGTTATGATTAGGTAATTGATTATTATTATTATGAATTAGTATGCATTATGTGGTATGAGAATTTTTGTCTCGTAAATAAGACCTAATCGATGGAATGGATTCGTTGAAAAAATGAAAATGGTGGCATTCCAATCTTTACATTCTACCTAGATCTTGACATGTACCTGGATTTTCCAAGCAAGCACCTTCAGCTATATTCCAATTGAATGTGAAGCAATTTTGAACTCTGGTCAATCTTCATTTATGACATCTGAATTATATTATGTTGACGATTATTGAATCGAAAAATATTCATCATAATATACCTGATTAATCTACGTAGTAGCGTATTTATTGGGATTTATAAGTAATACCCATATCAAGGAAGAAAATAGAATCATAGGTCCTCCAAAAATTGAAAAAAATCAAGCATACTTTGATTCGAATAGGGATTTCGAATAATTATAATAGGGGGTAGACTATCAAAATATAGTTTATCAGCTGATGCTTAATTCATGTAATTCGGGACTCGCTGCAACAAAGGTCTTGGTATTGCCAGCATTATCAAAATAAATGTCACTATATAAACCCTGCCCAGCAATAAATATTTTAAAAATACTTAATAATCCTTCTATAGTTAGTTCGTAATCATGCTCCATGTGTACAGCCTTTGTTGCCAAAAAAATAAAGTACATAAAATATGTGAGATATTATATACTTTTTATCCATAAGGCTATATGAATAAGGTCTACGCTAACTTCAGCAAAAACGGGTGAAATGTTGACTTTATTTAATGGTAGATTCCCAATTTTTTGAACAAAATCTAACTTTTTTGCTCTGAAGCAAATCACCTATTAGCTTAAAATTGATCTTACGGCGACCGCAAATGGTCCAAAATTCAGCTGTTACTGTTAATTGATCTTGTTAAGGGGGACGATTTAACTATTTCTGATCGTAAACCACGAAACATGGTGTATATTTTAGGTTGGCATTACTGCTGGACTAGTTTTTATGACAATTATTTAATATAACAAAATCGTATGTAATCATCGCAACCAAACATAGTTCACAGCATAGCTCGACAAGATCAGCACTAGACTGAACATTTGCTATTTACAACTCCATTCTCCTTAGAATACGAGTTTCTCATGTAACTGCTCACCATGCAAAAATATCCAGTTCAAATCCCAAATCCTAATCGGCTTAGTTGAGAAGTTAAATTTGTTTGGTGGAATGAATATGTGTGACACATAATTAATTTTTTCCTATACCGGGTTTCCCAAGTTATCGCTTATTCGACAAGAAAATCAATAAATGAAATAACTGCATTGAATGGCATAAAAGTACCTTCCCAATGACCTTTGAAAATATATTCTACATTTGACATCCCGTTGGTAGCTACCCCGCACTTTTTATTTTCAAATGGCACCCCCTGTATATTGTCATTGAACATTGCGTGTCGTTCTATTTGGAATACAACGATTATTTTTCCATTCAACAATAGCAAAAGCATCAGTATTCCATGAAGTATCAATTCCAACTAAAATACCTCTGATGCAATTCAAAAAACGAACAAAAAATTACATCAAGTGCTTGAAATTATTTTCTGCGGAATCCATGCAAGCTGCTAAATGTGTTAAAAGCTTTCTTGTGAATCATGCTTAACGAATGCGTTCTTTTAGATCATCTAAATCATAAAATATTACTTCGACCTAGAATTGTAATCATGTATCAGAGCTAAACATAAGAGAATATTTGGCAAAATTTGTTGACGCAATATTTTGCGAAATATTATCCGTCACAATTCACATTTTTTAATAAACAGCTGCATTCTGTGTTATTTTGGTGAAGCCAATTTATTTAGGAAAAAAATTCTCCCACAATTTTATACTTAAAATTTCCGCTGAAATTCATAGTTCCTGCGGCTAAACTTCAGATAGCTTTTAACACAGTAGTCACTGCTGACAACGTAAGATTGAGCTATTCTATGTTTTAGAGGATCTTAAAGAACGCATTCGTGAATCATCATGAATAGCGTTACACCAGCTATGATTCAGACGGGGCCGGCCCAACAACACTTTTAACACGTTTTGCGGCTTGCATGCATTTTGCAGGAAATAATTTTGAACACTTGATGTAATTTTTTGGTCGTTTTTTGAATTGCATCAGAGGTATTTTAGTTGAAATTGATACTTAATGAAATATTAATGCTGTGTTTCAAAAAGAACGACACGCAATTTTCAATGACAATATACAGTACAAATAAAAAGTGCATTAGGAAGGTATTTCAATGCCATTCAATGCAGTTAACATTCCGTGCATTTTTTTTTAAATTTTTCACTTGCAGTGCAGGAAAATTTTTCACAGAATGTGTAGTTTCCGGGATGAGCTTTCTCAATAAAATTGATACTCTGAAAAGAGAAATGAAATGGTTCAAAGTTTGGAAAATATGTGAATATTGATGGGAAACCACGGGTTAATTGGAAAGTATCAGTACACTTAGGTTTATAAGGATTGTAATTTTTATTCCAGGATGAGCTAGACAAGGAACAGATTTCAAGTGAGTATACATGCATGTTCAAGTTAAATGGCATGATATTACAATGAGCCAATATATTTCCAATCATTGCGTATCTCCCAGACTTCAACTCGATTATTGTCATTCCAAATATACTCATTTATGGAACGTATTTAAATTCAATTAATGTTAATGTTGATGTAAGCTGACAATTGGTCAAATTAATGGAATATTTAATTAATTTTCAACCGCATGATCTCTGTACGTTCGCCAAAGTGAAACAAGGTATTCGGGTTTTGTTTTGTTTGAACGTTTTTCACTCCATCTGCTCTCGTATTGCATTGTTTGTAGGACTCGACTTCGCACATTAAACGGTAACTAGCTCCTGTATAATCGGGCACTGGCTTGACATACCTCACTTTAACACTTGGCATGCTTACTGAGTCTCTGTCTTTTTTGTGTTTTGCCCATTTCGTATTTCCTCACCGTGCAGTGTTGTGTATTTCACTCAACATTTGGCCAACAGCAATATAACGCAAAGCTATATAGGAAGCAGTTGGATCAGAGATTGTGCAGACTGGTGGAAGGGACTAAGGTATTGGACTAGGTTTCATGAAACATCACGAATGGAAAGGTTGTCATAATATTCCCAAGCCGAAAATATTGATTGGTCAAATCTTCCTCTGTACTAAACCCATCGCTTCGTATCCGTTGTGCTCCTATAAATTCATTATACTGTATTTTTTGGCTGGTTGAATTTATTGGTTCCTTGCTGTGAAGTCCATGTACTAGTCTATTAACTTTTTGAACGGACATTTTCAGATACAAGCAAATTATGACATGCTTATTCGCTTATACTATGACAATACCGAGCCTACAGATCCTACAGTTCTCCTCACATCACAAACACCCACATCTTCCAGTTTCACAGCTGATGTGCGAGTGGGAAGAGGAGTAAACTTGTTAGGAGAAAGCACTGTGTATGTTTTTCCAGCATCGTATTCAGTTTATGCTTTTTAAGTTTCTGATAAACCTAAAAGTGATTACAATGTACATACAAAGTTTTTAGTATTCTGTGACGATTTTAATTTGTATCCAGACAGCCAAGGTCAGTTATTCATCACCTGAAAATAGGAATGATGCTATTTTATCGTTAGTACACATTTGTATTTAACTTCAATAGAAATATTAGGGCCAATCTGGAGTATTAGAGCTAAATCCCAATTCAGGGTTACCATGGCTTAGGACTAACATCTTATGCTTAACAACAAGCGCTCTCATAAACTATTAACCATTTCAGTGCTGAAGTCGACTTTTGATGCGTTTGATGTCGACAGAAAGGGATATATTGAAGCAGATATGATTGGTACTATAATGGAAATGTTAGGAACTGGAGTTGTGGCAGACGACTTAGACGTAAGTACAAACTATCATCACTTAGATTCACAAAATATAAGTCAGACCTAATGTTAAACGGTTACATTCTTCGTATAGGATGGCACGTGAATTATTAGGACACTCCATTTCGAGCCCAGTTGATCAATATTATTAATTTTTTCAAAATTATTAGGCAGTATAGTATTCAAGGAGCGCATTAGGCTAATGCGTCAATCAATGTTCTCTGATTACTCCAATTCTTCTTCAAAAATACTTGCATGCTTCTGAATCTTGCTAGTAATGAGATGTTCATTCTCACAATATGTAATGAAACCATGCTTCAAGGACTCATCACAACTTTAAACTTAATTGTTTATTTCAGAAAATAATTGAAGAAATTGATGAAGATGGTAATGGGGAAGTGAGCTTTGAAGAATTCGCAAAATTAGCTGCCCATTTTTTAGTTGAAGAAGATGAGGATACAGAAGCAATCCAGCTTGAATTGAAGGGAGCATTTCGACTCTATGACAGAGACGGTAAATACAAGCTTCACCCAAATTATTGCAATTGGAAAAAAGTATAAACCATTATTTTAGAATGATACACATCATTCTACAAAACGTGTTCCAGCAGGAAAGTGTCATTTTCAATAACCTTAATGGTCATGTTAAGATAGGGTTTCCAGTAGGTATAATGTGTAAAACTTTGTTGAGGCGGATTTCCGCTCATACACAGAACAGCGCTCTCGCAGAACTTCATGGTCGTGGAAACTTGTCCCAACACTATCGTTCGCAGCCTTTTTTCCGTTTCTGGTGATTGTTGTCGGTTATCTAGGATGTAGCTAGTGCAGGATATTGCCTCTGTAAGATGCTCTTCTCCCAAACCCATGAAGGCTGCCTATCCAGTTCACACTAGAGCAATTTGCATCCGTTATAACCAGATAGCCTGGTTTGTGTGTCTTTCGCAAAACGTACTTGTAGTCACGCAAGGGGATTTTATCAAGGCCTCATTCAATTACTTCTTCTTTATCTCAAATAGGATTGTGTATTTATGTAATCTCCCATATTATGAATATTCTATTGGATAATTAGCAGCTGAAAACTGATAGTTAATATATATTTCTTAATTATTTTTTATCAATATTCTCGTGTATGTCATTGAAATTTTGGAAATTTATTCACAGGAAATGGATTTATAACCATTGAAGTATTAAGGGAGATTCTTCGAGAATTGGATGAAAAGTTAACAGAGGACGATTTAGATAATATGATTGACGAAATAGACACCGACGGATCTGGTACGGTAGATTGGGATGGTACGTACTCATGTGAAAGTAGACCTTACTGTGATGGTATTGCAAGTATT
Source organism: Galerucella calmariensis (assembly GCA_910591675.1). Taxonomy (NCBI): domain Eukaryota; kingdom Metazoa; phylum Arthropoda; class Insecta; order Coleoptera; family Chrysomelidae; genus Galerucella; species Galerucella calmariensis. The sequence goes on from CAJUYG010005688.1 coordinate 9,166, forward strand.
CCAAACCAAAGACGAGCCAGTTGAACTGTTGCTCAATTCATTTCATTGATATTCTCAAATGAGATTGACGGCCACTCGCCACGGTTGATAATAAAAGTTTCACTTGGTGACGTGACATTTGAAGTTCACCCTAAATCAGTTGGTTTGCAAAAGTACTCTTCATAGACTACTGAACTGAGTGTAAATTACACTTGGAAACGCAGAAACGTTGCCAATATTTATTTTCAAGGTCATATATACTTCCATTCCTCCGTCTCTAATTATGTCCTCCACTCATCAAAAGTATTGCAATATATTTGATGTAATTATTTTTTTTATGATGCAAACGGTAGCGACCATCAATTTTAGCAACTTGGTACGGAAACAGAGAGTTGTTCACCACAAATTTCTCTCCCTTTATGTATACATTTCAAAAAGACTCAAACTGCACATTTGAGGAAATCATGCTTCAATAGGGGCTGGTGCAAGAACATGGGAATAGTTTAGAAAAGAAGGACACGTGCATGGCATGAGGTCTGTATTATTTTCAATGCGACATTCACTGACAGGATTTTTAGAATAGAGAGACTATTTTATATACCAAATAAAATGCAAATTGATAAAAGAAGTTTTAAAAAGATCAGGTTCATCTACACAAAATCGAAGACCCAGCTAAGTATCATTAATCCCAAAGCCGTATATATGTGAGGAGGGCATAGTCAATTATTCGCTCAATTGAGGTTGAGTGACAATTTAAGCTCTATATATAATGTATTGGCTCTGTAGAGCTAACTAGAGCTCATACAGTAGTGCGAATAACTATGCATATTCAAATATTGAGTGAAACCTGTGCAATTGGCCACAAAATATCCTTTATCTGTACATTAAAAGTGGAGATTTACCCACATATAAAAAGCATATGCTATAGTGGAGTCGTGAAATATAATATTTTCAATCGATTACTTTTTTCAAACCAAAGAATGTAATCAAGTTTGGATTAAATCCGATTTCAAATTACGGTGATTGGGATGAAATGTTGTATTGTTTGTAAGTGTTTCAGTCAAGTTTCAACCACTTGAAAAAGTAAGCTTCCATGTGTGGGAAAACGCTATTAATACACTCATAGAATAAATAACAATTTTTTTTTCAGAATTCAAAGCAGTTATGATTGGTTGAAGAATATCTGGTTAGCATAGAGAGCATTTACTTTTTATCACATTTTGTATTTAATATTAATTAACATTTCATTGTTTGAACATGTAAAATAAAGAGCATAAACATAAAGTGATTTTTTCATCCGTTAATCTATATATTGTACACGTATGCATTTTAGACACAGACAAAGTTGAAAATGTTGATGAACATAAAACTAATTAAATATTCGACAAGCGTATCCTACATGTTCTGGAGCCTTTTATTATTTCATATATTACTTTGATTTGTAGCATCAAAATCCACCCTACCTCATGCAGTGGAATTTGGCACTCTCAATACTTTATTGATATGTATGATAAAGGTATATTAATATTGAATTGGACGTTCTCAGCTCTTAATCGGAACGGAAGTAATTAAAAACGTAGGTTAAAGTTGGGAACACCTTGTGAACATCAATTTCCACTTGAAAATACAAATCTTAATTAATTACTTCAAAACCAGTGTAGCCAATTCAATAAATATTAAATAATCAATACAAAAATTGAAGATAATATTGAGTATTCATTTAATTATCTGAAAACTCACATGAATAGAATATTCAATAAAAAACTTGAAAAATAACAAGTAATAATACTCAACACGCCAAATTCAAATCATATAAACGTTAAATATAAGACTAAAGAACTCATATTTAAGGGCTAGGCTGGTTGCAGTTCTTAGCGCGATTGCGGCGATAACTCTAACAGGCTATGGAACTCGTGCACGGAGAGGAAACAGGAATGAGAACTTAAAGTTGAATTGCGGTAAACTTACATAGTCTTGATGGCTGCATAGCTGCGGAAAAAAGAGGAAAACAGTACTAAACTAGAAGAAAACTTCAGGAAATAAATATAACAGATCTGGTGAAAAAAGGAGCTTATGCTATAACACATACAATACGCGAGTTCCACGTGTTGAAATACAACTTAACAGTGGTCTGTTTTATTCCAATCGTTCTGTATATACCAAAAGTGGAAATTATTAAATGAGCAATAATCCTAAATAAGCATCATTACACTAGGAAATAACATGGGGTGTATACAACAATTAACTTGTCAATTAGATTGAGAGAAAATATTAAAATACTATCTCCTCATTGGAAGTTAAAGTGAAGATTTAGTTCCAATGAAAAATTTGGAATTTCTGATATTTAAAAACAAGAATGGAAGAAAAATTTGCTTGGTTAGCTTGCTTACTATACCTATCAAGTTGATCTCTCTGATCATGGCCGTGATTCTTTGATTAGCGCTTTAAAAGGGGGCTCCCACATTGAATCACAACTAGAAATATTAAAAGTGCAATAATAATTGTAAGTGGAGCTTATTTAGAACGGTAACGTGAATTTCATACAATTTGAGAGAACCGGAGTTAGGTTGTATTTGAATATGTATTATATTGAAAGTCTCTACATGAACCAATGTAATTAGTGAGTTTTGCCTATCGATTAGAAATGTATTGTATTTTCCATGGTTATTGAACAAATTAAAAATTATGCAATAACTGTTAAGGCTTTGTGCTTCATCCCACACCTGTTAAATTAAATGAATATCCCGCTATACTGACAACACACTTTGTTCACAACAACATGAAAATCTATTCTCGCGTTTCAACACAAGGATACCAATACACACAGCAAAGGTCACTGATTCCAATATTGAAAATTTCAACTTAATGGGAGTAGTATTCTTGAATTTATTGATTACTTGAAGAATAAATTTGAGTTTCCGTCTATATTGAACTATGAACATAATATTATGATATATTATATAGTCACACATTGGAACGGCCTGTATATTTCCCCAAGTAACACTTATAATAATAATGTCTCTATCATGACATCAGTCCTCTCATTCTCTTCCACCAACACATAAAAATCCATCTTCGTTAAAAATGGCTCAAGTGACCACATATTTTCATCAGACACGTTTTCCAGCCTTAAGCTCACAAATTTCATTCAAAAAATGTTTAAACTGCAAATTCCTAGATTTGATAGCGGATCTAATTTCGTCAACACTTAACTAGCCTTAACACTTAACGTTTTTGTCTCTAGGGTTTTTACAATTTCAAAAAAAATCTGATACAGTACGTACAACGAGTCTGGAATATTTTGAAAACAAATCTTCCCAGAAAATAACGATAGGATTTCAAATATTCTTAACAACACTCGAAGTTACCTTCTCTTGTTCAGGTGAATTCCTCAAATTCAATTTCTTATTAAAATCACGGAAATTCATCAAGGGGTCCAATAACCAAGCAGACCCGTGCCACCATAGTTGAGAATTTGAGATATCGTGGGATTATAAGCTTCGAGTAAGTGGGTCAGCTGCATTATCTGTCGCCTCCACATGACGCCACTGCCATATTGCCAATATACGCAGTGGGCCGAGTACATTTTTTGATTGGGAATATTCTTTTTGTTTTTCGGGCGATGTATTTCCTTTTTGCAGGGCTAATAACCTAACATGTCCTCAACATGACTAAAAATTTGGAAGCAAAAATAATGTAACAGGGTCGGGCTTTTAAAAAAAATTATATAACAGTGCCATTGAGCTCGTTGCAAATGAAAACTGTCTTGGCTAAAATTGTACTCATATGCACTTTCGGTAGATAAAATATCCAGAACACTTCAGTGAAAAGGAAATTTTCCGAAATTACCGGATACGAGAAATACCATTTTTTTATTAAATATCATTTTAACAAATAACACATTCATGAAAACAGTTTAGTAACTTTAAAACTTAGAGTAAAATATTATGAATGTGGTCACCATTATTGTCTACTACTTATTGGAGTCGTCTGCGCCATAAATTGATAGCCCCATTTATTGTAGGTACCCTGTTCAAAATTGTTCCAAACAAACTGCATTCTTTCTTTGAGCTGCTCGATTGTTTTAAATTGTTGTCCGTCATAGAAATTTTGATAGAAAATTCCCCAAATTGAATGATCAACCGGATTCAATTCTGGGCTGTTAGGTGGAACATTCATAATATTTTTCTCTAAGTTTTAAAGTTACTAAACTGTTTCCCTAAATGTGCTATTTGTTACCTCCACGACACCGTTGCAACAAGCCAGCGCCTCTACCGGCAACTT
>CAJUYG010005689.1:0-13425 GCA_910591675.1 Galerucella calmariensis
AATGGCCTTCAGCCTGAATATAGAAAACGATTAGCACTTCATGATATTTCATCAGTAGAAGAGTTAAGTACTTTGAGCAAAAAATTAGAAGAAGCAGATATTTTAAGCTTATCTTCTTGTAGCAAACCTAATAATTATTTTTTGGAATCAGAATTAGCATATGTCTCAGATTCTCCTTCCTCAGAAACTTCACAAATAGCCCATAATTCCCAAAATACTAAATTTCAAAGCAAATACACTAATAATAAGAAAAATAATGTTGGTAAAAATAATAATAAAGGTAAAAGTAGATACCATGATTCTTTTGGTACTGAACCTAAGAATATAGTTTGTTGGAAATGTAATTTACCCAATCACACTTACGTTAATTGTAGAGCTAATGTGAAAAAGAAATTTTGTTTTAAATGTGACAAGGATAATGTTACCATTAAAGATTGTCCGGTCTGCTCAAAAAACGTGAAGTAGGTGTTCCTGTAGTTGGCACCCGAACACTTAACAGTTTTAAATTTAAAGCCAGCAATAAAACTTTTCATTTGAGTAATAAAGTAAATTCGTTCTTTGACCAACAAGATTGGGACCAATGGAAATCTAAGGTTAAAGAATTCTATGAAATGAAACGTAATATTAATGAAATTTCATCTTTGTGTATTAAGAAAGAAAAAGATAATCGACCTTATATACAAGTAAAGTTGTTAGAGTTGCCTATCATTGCTCTACTTGATAGTGGTGCAAATATTACCGTAGTGGGATCTCAGGGTATTGAACTTTTAGAAAATTTAGGGATTTTAATTGAGAGAAACAATGTTGATATCAAGAATATTGCTACAGCTGATGGAAACTCTCAATTAGTTTCAGGCAAAGTATATTTACCTATTTTAATTAATAATACCTATAAAATAGTATCAGCTTTGGTAGTCCCTTTAATAAATCATTCAATAATTTTTGGTATGAATTTTTGTGAAATTTTTCAAGTGAAAGTAGATTTCCATGATTTTAAATGGGATATTCAATGTGATTTAACTGACTCCATTATATGCACAGTTTCAGAAGTAAATTCAATTAAACATTCAAAGGGAGTAAAAGATTTTGATAATTTAGACAAACCACAAAAAGGTATAGCACAAGAAGTAGTAGAAAGTTTCAAGGAAATTAGTAATGAGAACAAGTTAGGCAGAACAGACAAAATTAAATTATGTATTGAGACAGGTGATGCAAAACCATTTAAAGTACCTCAGTACTTAATGTCACCATATATGTTGGAAATATTAAATAAAGAGTTAGATGAGATGATAAAGCTAGGAGTAGTAGAACCTTCCTTTAGCCCATGGAACAGTCCAGTTCTGTTAGTAAAGAAAAAGTCAGGTGAATATCGTTTTTGTTTTGATAGCAGAAAGTTAAATGAGCTAACCAAACATGATTCTTATCCATTACCACAAATTGATCGTATTCTTAGTATGTTGGGCAAAGCTAAATATGTCTCTAGTATAGATTTGAGAAAAGCTTTTTGGCAGATTCCTTTAGATGAACAGTCAAAAGAGAAAACTGCTTTTAGTATACCAGGCAGAGGCCTATTTCAATTTTCAGTAATGCCATTTCTGTGTATCGGAGGTAAACTACACTATGTCATTATAGTGTGGTATTGAGATTTTGACATAGTGTTATATTATGAATCTTCAATGTTTTTCGAATGGTATAATCCACTATGTCATACCCCTAATAAATGAGAATTGTGAATGGTGTATTGCACTATTTAATTAATGCTATAAAGGTATATACCACCAAAAATACTTGGTGTCATTTCACTTTTTACGGCAGCATATTTTCTTTACACTAACTGGATATAGTGTAGTATCCCTCTGGAAATAAAATGTGTTAGAACACAACAAGTAGTGGTCAGTGTAGTTTGGCAACTATGGAAATTTAGTCTAGAACAATAGTAGGAGTTATCTGCGTGATATTTATTATAATTGTTAATACTTCGTTATTGTTTATTAACTCTTAGTGTACAATAGTGTTGCTTCCAGATGAATTCCAGAGGGAAAAGATTAATACAGATGGCTTTGTCTAATATAACAAACCAAAGAAACTGCGGTAAGTACTTAAATTTGTGGTTATTAAAATCTAGGGTTATGTCATAAATTGCATGATACAAAATTGTGTAAATTTGTAATACTCAGTGTACCAAATTATAGTATTTTATAGCTTTCAGACTGATTTAGTCATGAACGGACGAAATAAGTTAATTTTACGCGTAAAATACAGCAGTCTATTGTGTAGATGTTCTGCTATGTTGCCAGTTCTTACATTTTGTGTGAGATAGAAGGAACATTTTGTAAATATATTATCTTTCGTTTGCAGATGACGATGTGTCGATAAGTAACCAATCAGGGAATACACCGAATTCTCAATTGGATAACAACCAAGGACATACAGGTAACTTTTAAAAAAAGTGTTTGATCTGTTTTAAAATTTAGTTACTCTTACAGGTGTTATAGTAAATGAGCCAGTAGTAGTACCATCATGCAGTGGTCAGTCTCGACGTTATTCCTTTAGCAGTGATACAGACGATTCGGTTGTTGATCAAACATACGATCCTAATAGTATGGATGATATATCCGATTCGTGTTCAGACTTAAGTGTAGACTTGAACAGGAGAAAGAGAATTCAAGTTGACACATTAGATTGTGAAGAAGCAGTTAGTTTTCCAGAAAAAAATAATATTGACAAAGAAAATATAGGAAGCACCAATATGTCAATTGAAGAGGAACATGTGGAAAACACTATTCAAAAAAGAAAAGTTAAAAGGAGGACTGAACTTAAGCAACGGGGAAGAAAGAGAGTAGTACATGTCAATGAGTGGAAATGTAATAAGCGGAAATTGTGTTATGCAGCTGGAGAAACATATATATCTAAAAACGGAAAGACCGTTCCTGTAAGAGAAATGAAGCCTCCATGCTCTTGTAGAATGATGTGTTTTGAAAAGTTAACAGATAGTAATAGACTCGATATTTTTAATAATTATTGGCGCTCTACGGCTGATTATAATGTCAAGCGTCAATTTATTTTATCTTGTGTGGAAAGTAAACCCACCGCAACAATGCGACGAAATGTTTCAAAACCCAAACAAAACACACTAATGTATAAATTTACTGTCAACAATATAACCATTAAAGTATGTAAAATAATGTTTTTAAATACACTGGCAATTTCAAATTCCGTTGTTATTACAGCTTTAAAAAAACGGCAACCTGGAGGAATAGTTGAAGAAGACCAAAGGGGACGGAAAATTCCTGTTAATAAAACATCCGAAGTTACTATACATAATGTTACACAGCACATATCTTCTTTTCCTGCATATGAAAGCCACTATTGTCGGGAACAATCTGAAAGAAAATTTTTGTCTCCCGAACTAAATATTGAAAAAATGTATCAACTGTATTTAAGGCACTGTGCAGAAACAAACATACCAACATCTGAAATTGCGAAAAAGTGGCTATATTCAGAAATTTTTAATACCCAATTTAAATTGAATTTTAAGCCAGTACAAAATGATACCTGTGACATTTGTGATAGCTATTGCAACCAATTGAAAGATCCCCTTTTAAATCCAACTGACAAAGACAAACTACAGAAAGAGTATGATGCGCACTTGGTTGATGCGGACCAGAGATATAATTTAAAGGGTGTTGATAAAGACATAGCCAAAAGCAATATAAGACATAAAGTGTTGACTGCAGATCTTCAAAAATGCTTGCCTACACCTATGCTGACATGTGGACTGAGCTTCTACAAACGAAAATTATGGACATTTGATTTCACAATTCATAACGCTTCAGACGGAACAGCCCATTGCATGATATGGGACGAATCAAAAGCTGGACGTGGTGGTGAAGAGATAGCATCGGCCCTTCTCAAATGGGCAGAAATGGTTATTTCCAATTCTGATGTTGAAGAAATAACATTATGGTCAGATAATTGTTACGGCCAGAATAAGAATATTATGTTGATAACTTGTTTCTTCTGGATACTACATAAATGGCCGCAAATTAAAATAATCAACCAAAAATTCTTACTTAAAGGACATACACACATGGAGGCAGACACAATACATGCTCTGATTGAGAGAAAGCGAAAGAAAGCCAATAATATGACTATCCAGACCCCTTGGGATTGGCAACAGTTTATACGTAGTTGTTCAACAACTCTAAAAGTTCATAACATGGAATTAAATGACTTTAAAAACTTTACGCATCTTTATAATAAATCCACAGGGAATCTTAGACAGGAACAGATACCATTCGTATATAGAAAATTTCTCATTTCGGAATGTGTTCATTTACAAGTCCGCCAAGAAAATATAGGAGAACTTTATTACAAGATGGCTTTTAATGAAGATTTTAAAAATATTAACCTATAAAGAAGAAATGCTACGTTTCCGGAATCTCTTGCTATAAGCCGAGTAGAACGAAAACCAATATCTACTGCAAAGTACAATGATTTAATGTCGCTCTTACCGTTTGTGTCCAGTGAATTTCACGAATACTATAAATCCCTGCCTAAAGCAGATCAAGAGCCCGATTTCCCAGCGTAAAAAAGGTGTTATTAATATTTCTAAATAAAATAATTTAATTACAATAATTATTATCTTTTATTTTATTGGTCAAATCGAAAATGTGTTTAATACGTAGTATATTAGGTACCATAGTGTCGGAAGATACAACACTATGTGTTCAAAAATTATGTAAACGAATAGAGGTAAACAACACTATGTTTATCAAAAAACGATTTTCATCACTTCCTAAGGTAAATACCTATAATATATTTTTATGAAGTACTTGATAACCATTAGATACACCTTACAAACTGCAATTTACTGCATAAAATTCATAAATACCCAAGGATAATAATACTTTCAAGATACGTGAACGTTACAAACCGCCTTTTCTCAAAAGTGAATTTTTGAACATAGTGTAGTTTACCTCCGATACACAGATTTGGGTTGTGTAATTCAGCACAAACACAGCAGCGACTGTGTGATTCTATTTTTGGTCCTAAATATGAACTATATCTTTTCTGTTATTTAGATGACATAATAATAGTATCTGAAACTTTTGAAGAATATGTTAGATTACTATCTGAGGTGAAAACAAAATTATCTGAAGCTAACTTAACTATAAATTTAAAAAAATGTGAATTTTTCAAAACTTCATTAAAGTATCTTGGTTTTGTAATTGATGTCGAAGGTCTGCGAACAGACCCTGGCAAAATTTCAGTAATGCTAAATTATCCTCGTCCTAAAACTTATACAGATGTTAAGAGATTCTTAGGATTATGTTCTTGGTATCGACGGTTTATAAAGAATTTCTCAGCTTTAGTGTCACCTCTCAATGACCTTCTGAAAGGTAAAAAGAAAAACCATAATATAGTTTGGAATGATAATGCAGAAAAATCATTTTGTCAGATTAAGGAAGCTCTTGTGAGTGCACCTATTTTAGTTTCGCCAGATTTTTCTAAGCAATTTACAATTCACTGTGATGCATCTTAATTTGCTTTAGGAGGAGCTTTGACTCAAGTAATAGATGGTCAAGAACATGTCATAGCCTATGCTTCTAGAACTTTATCTCGGGTAGAAAGAAATTATACTGTAACTAAAAAAGAGTTACTAGCTTCATTATTTTTAATTAAAAAATTCAGGGGTTATGTGGAGGGTACTAAATTTTGTTGTATAACAGATCATTCAGCACTTTTATTTATGAATAATTTAAAAGAACCTCAGGGTAGATTAGCTCGATGGGCAATTACTTTAAGACAGTATGACTTTGATTTAATACATAAAAAAGGAAAAGCTAATGTTTTACCTGATGCTTTGAGTAGAATACCTAGTGACATAAGTAGTGATAATCAATTAGGAATTTTAATTTTAGAAATACAACCTAAAACTTCAGATAGTTGGTATACTTCACTTAAAAGTAAGATTCTAGAATCGCCAAAGTCTTATCCTCAGTGGAAAATTATTGATGAGATTATATACAAGTATGTGCCTAGCACCTTGCCAGTCACTACTAATTGCCAAGAGTGGAAAAGATTAGTTCCAAAATCACAAATAAAGGAAGTTATAGCTAGTTGTCATAATCCTTCTATTGCAGGTCACTTTGAGTTTTATAAGACCCTTGGTAGAGTTCAGGAACTATATTATTGGCCAAAGCAACGAGTAGATGTTTTAAAATTTGTAAAATCATGTGAAATTTGTCAATCTCAAAAGATGCCGAATAGTTCTCGAGTAGGGTTAATGGGTAATAAGAAATCAGTAAGTTTTCCTTTTGAAGTCTTATCCTTAGATCTTCAAGGACCTTTTCCTAGAAGCACTAAAGGAAACTGTTATTTATTAGTAATTGGGGATTGGTTTTCTAAATATACCTTTTTGTTTCCGCTTAAATCAGCTATAGCTCCTACGATTACTAAAATAGTAGAAAGTCAAATATTTTTGAAATATGGTGTACCCAGGGTGGTAATTTGTGACAATGGTAGTCAATTTGCAGGTAAAGTTTTTAAAAAACTCATTGATAAATATGAAATTCACAAAATTTGGTTCACTCCTCGTTACAGTCCACATTGCAATTTTGTTGAAAGAAATAATAAAACAGTAGGTACTGTTATTCGTAGTTATGTAAATGAGCATAAATATTGGGATGTAGAAATCAATCAATTTCAGTTAGCCATTAATTCAGCTAAACATGAAGTTCATGGTTATTCACCAAATTTTTTAGTTTTTGGAAGAAATATTCCTACTTCGGGAAAATGCTACGGTGAACTCAAAAGTACTCAAAATTTTGAATTATCCTCTGGTAGTAGAGATAGTTATGTTAATGATTTAGAAGGTCTTAAACCTATTTTTGAAGATGTCAAGAAGAAACTTGACTTAGCTCATAAAAGGTATGAGAAAAATTATAATTTGCGTAGAAGAGATCATTCCTATAAAGTGGGTGATAAAGTTTGGAAAAGGAACAAGGTTCTTTCTAAAGCAGTAATGCAATTTTCTGCTAAACTTGTACCTAAATATGTTTTGTGTACTGTAAGACAAAGGATTTCTAAATTAGTGTATGCTTTAGATCATCATGATGGATCTGATGCAGGTAATTGGCATATATCTAATTTAAAACCTTACTTTGGTTCAAATTCTGATGTCTCAGTAGGGTAAAAGATAACAGATAATGTATTAGAAAGTTCTAGTATAATTTGACTTATTACTTGAATAAGTTTGGACTTCCAAATTAAGAAATAAATTTTTTGAGATAAATTTTTAGCATCATGGAAATTAAACTGATCAGTGTATATATATTTGTATAGGTAATAGTTCTATAGTTATATATTTTTCTTGGTAAAATAATTCTTGTTGTGCACAACATTACTAGTTAGTCTATTAGAAAATGATCTTTAACAAGACATTCTTTGATTTTAAAAATGGTTCTATAGAAAACCTTTGAGCAAAATAACTTGGTTCATTTTTTTTTGTTTTATTGAAAGAGATTTTCCTATTTTGACCGATTACATGAACTTGACTATTTTCCTTATTATGACTTACCGATAGTGTCTCCGTTTAGGACGTGTGGTACGCGCAGCTACCAAATCAATAAAACAAGCTCAAATAAAATTCATATAATCAAAATGGAGTAATAAAACAAGCTCAAATAAAATTTAAGCAAAATATTGATTAATCAATCGAGTCCAATTATTATTCAATATATGAATGCAAGTGAATAAACTAGTTTTAGTATCGACTAATTTTTAGAAATAGAAACTACAATAGGTTCAAACATAAGTAGAAGTTCGAAATTCAGTAAGATAAATAAAAAAAAATGTTTTTAAATTTTTATCTTGAATGATACCATTCATGAATTTTTATTTAGACAATAGCAAAGTTGTACATAGAAATTCTTTTTCAAATGAAGATTGTTAAAAAATATATTGACAAGTCAACATATTTTTTTTTGAGGGAGAAAGGGTGTGTAGCATTTGAAAATTCAATTACTAATTTATGTTATTTAAAATAAAAAAAAATTTAAATATAGGTTCATTTCCATACTTTATTTGGTTAATCTTGATATATTTTCAACAATATGTAACTTGTGATATCTAAAACCTGGTTATCTATACCTTCATATACTTCAAAAGGATTTCAGTTATTACCTTTAGTTTTCTTATGAGTTATTTCAAATATCAAGAACCTAAAATCAATATTCAAGTATTAATCATCAATAATGTTAATGAAATCTATGCTTACCTCTTTTCGATTTTCATTTGTAATAATCATAGTTAATATAACTAACTTGTTTGTTTACCATATTGACAAACGTCAATAATAGGAAAGAACTTGCGAATATTTCTATAGTATTTGTAGGTCAGTGATACTGATTGTTAGATTAGTGGTCGTGTAGAGTTCTATCATTTATTTGTTAGTTCTGTGATGCAGTGGCTGAAATGTGAAGCAGTCGCAGGCCAAATCTTAGAAGTTGGTCAAGTGTCGTTGTCAATTCTCTTCAGTTGGTAGCATTTGTTAATAACTAGTTGGTTCATTTTTTTTCGAATTTCCTTCTCTTATATGAAAGCATGGAAGAACGAAAGAGGCATTTTGGTGTTCTACTATTAGGCTTAATTGCCTTTGCATTTTTGGGGTCCCCTTTATTTCTTGAGGGTAAGTTTTGTCAAAAGAATAACTAGTTTCCATTTTGTTATTGAAAATTTCTAATAGGGATCACCGCTACTACCAGAATTCAGCCGTCAGCGGGAACGCGGCCATTATTGGTACAAGACATTGCGATTGTGATTTGTCTAACTACCGATATCCTTATCCGTCTGGGAGCAAGGAAAGACGAGATACAACGTTGGTACCTCCAGAAAAAAGTCTTAACGACCCCCTACAAAATTTCGGAAAGAGACATACTTCCCATTATAGGTTTGGGCCACGTGCATCGACTTTTTGCATCCTCCAGTTTGTTAGCAATGGACAGATCTCCTTGGTGCTTTGGTGTTCAAGGGTCACAATTGATTAGAGATCAACCTTCCTCTCCACACCATCATATTGAGTAGTCCGTCAGTAGGATCGTTCCAATTCTGGGATACAGGTTTAATTTTTTTAATTTTAAGTTTAGAATTGCACTTGTATGCAACCATAGTTTTAATGAATTTCCTTTAACTAATGTTAATGATGTAGAAATACAATTTTATTTGAGGTATTATAGGTTGCGAATTTGAATTTTCATCATGAAACTCAGTATACTTAGATCCATTTATTCTAAGTATTTCACTATTCGAATTTAATTTTCTTATCAAATTGTATTGGCTTAAATACAATTATTTTAGGTATTTTGGTATTCAAACATTTTGTGATGAGTGAGTTTCATGTGTATATATCATGTAAACCTATTATAGCTATAATGTGGTAATTTCATAAAAAATGTTGGGTGAGGATTATAAATAGTGAAGGTCTTAACAATACTCCACTTGACTCCAAGAGTACAAGTTTTGAAATATGTTTTTTTTGAAAGGTATCTTAGTTCTGTTAAATTAGTAATTTTTTTAGTATCTAGTATATTATATGGGAGGGTTATCAACATTCGCATAGGTTTATAATAAAGATGATAGAAAACAACTAATTTGTGTTATTCTTTGTTTGGTCTACACTTTTGACATATTCTATTCTTTTGATAAACTTATTTGACATTACTTCATTTTTCTTTATTTTTTTATGAGGTTAAAACACTCACGGGAAGACTAATTTTTATTCAATACTTTTCAATTCCATAAAATTCATAAATAGGCAACGGTTCCCACGACCTATGCTCACCGATGAACAGCTGCCGTCCGCATTTATGTAGTTACCTTTAGTTGCTACACAAAATCAAAATTTTCATATAATTGCTACAATATGAGCTCCTCAGGAAGGAGCTCCAGAATGTGCCCAGCACCAGTGGACTGAACCGTGGATCAAATCCCCGTCCACAGCCGTCAGGTACACCAAGATATGGACCTTCCCACAACCCAACTCATGGTCCATCCAGAGAGGCCATCGCCGGTCCCAGCCAACCGTCATCGACCGATACTTCTCGCCGTCTGCCGTCTGATACAACCTAGCAACCATCTGGACAATCTTCCCGGCAACCAATCTGTTACCGTTGTGGTGAAGCTGGGCATTACCGAAACAATTGTCAAAACCCGCCGAAGATATTCTGTTCTCGTTGCCGGAAAGAAGGAGTATTTTCCCGAGACTGTTCCTGCAGGAGGCAGGAAGACTAAACCGAAGTTGTACCGAGGAGGGGCCGACACAACTTCCGCAAATCTTTGCCTCTCATACCAAACCGCCAGCAGAAATGAGCGACCCTCGACCGCACATAGACGTAGAAATAGAAAATCACATGTAGAGCATTGATAGATACCGGAGCAGCGAAGTCATATATTGGTGATCAAGTAGCTAAGACATTTTCCCAAAAGAAGCAAACTACTGCCCGTCGAGATACGAAGGCCCGTTTAGCTGATGGAAAGTAAGTCTCTATCACTAATGCGTATGAGCTGACATGGAAAATCAATGACGACACCATGGAGGGTTCGTTAGAGCATTTTCCCGGATTGATCACAGATATTGTTTTAGGACACGATGTTCTCCAAAAATATAATTTCCGTTTGGAGTTAGGAACTGGCAGTATATATATCGATGGTGAAATAGTAAGGCGTCCGTCATTAGCCAGTCCCGTTGGAGTTTTAGGGTTGCTAAATATATCAGCGAAAGAAGTTGATGTTCCGATCATTACAGAAAACCGTTATCCTGAAAATCCAACCGTTTCCGAAGTCTCTGCGTCTTCCCTTGAATTAGGGGTTGACAAGGAGCAATCTGTTGTTGAAGTTTCCAAGTCTTCCCCGGTGTTGTGGGGGTTGACGAAGAAAAGTCTGTTTCCGAAGTCTCTGCGTCTTCCCTGGAGTTAGGGGTTGACAAGGAGCAATCTGTTGTTAAAGTTTCCGAGTTTTCCCCGGTGTTGTTAGGGGTTTATGAAGAAAAGTCTGTTTTGGGGGTCTCTGTGTCCTCCCTGGAGTTGTTGGGGGCTGACAAGGAGCAATCCGTTGTTTATACTTCTGAGTTTTCCTCGGTGTTGTTAGGGGTTGACGAAGAACAATCTGTTTCCGTCTTTTCGCCCTTTCTCGTAAATTGGAGAGATAGGAAAGAAAATAATAAATTTGGGAAATCTATGTTGTCTCCGGAAGATTTAGGCGATAACAATAGTTATGGGAATATAGGATGTCCATTAGATATAATCAACCCCAGTGAAAAAATAAATTTAACTGAAGAACAAAAGAAGGAGTTGAATATTTTCTTGAATCACGAACTTCCAAAGTTTGAGAAAATTCAAGGTCCGACTACTCTAGTTCAGCACGAAATCCGTTTGCTACAACCCCGTCCGATCAAACAGAGATATCGCCCTCAAAATCCGAAAATTCAAGAGATTTGCAATACTGAAATAGATGTTGAGAGAAGGAGTGATAGAACCATCTACAAGTCCGTGGAGTTCTCCGATTGTGATTGTAAAGAAGAAGGATGGAAAGAACCGGTTTTGTATTGATTTCCGAAAAGTTAACGAGGTAACCATGAAAGATGCCTACCCTCTTCCATTTATTAATGCTATACTGGATAAACTGCGTAAAGCCAAGTATATTTTTGAAGAGTGGATATTGGCAAGTTCCGTTAACACCCGAAATCAAACCCATCACCGCCTTCACCGCACCGGGACGTGGGTTGTTTCAATTCACGGTCCTGCCATTTGGTTTACATTCCGCACCCGCTACATTCCAGAGACTGGTTGATAGATTAATAGGTCCAGATTTAGACCCTTACGCATTTGCGTATCTGGATGACATCATCGTTCTGGGGGAAACGTTTGAACAAACAACATTTGGAAAATCTGTCTGAAGTGTTCCGCCGATTACGAGCAGCACGGCTGAAACTAAATCCGGGAAAATGTCATTTTTGTTCACCGTCAATGAAATACTTGGGCCATGTAATAACTGGAGATGGAATCCGAACCGATCCAGAAAAAGTCGAAAGTATAATTAAATTTGCAGCACCAAGAAATATCCGAGAACTTAGAAGGTTTTTGGGAGTTGCATCCTGGTATAGAAGGTTTGTGCTATCGTTTTCAGAAAAGGTGGCTCCGTTAACGAAACTGCTCCGCAAATCTCAACGATGGAAGTGGGCGGAAGAACAAGAAGCCGCTTTCGTTAAAATCAAAACCTGTCTGTCAGAAGCACCCGTCCTAAGTTGTCCTGATTTTACCGTACCGTTTACCTTGCAGACCGATGCTTCCGAATATGGTTTGGGAATAGCCCTTACCCAACAGAGGGATGGCCATGAACACGTGGTAGCGTATGCTAGTCGCACGCTGAGTCCAGCCGAGAAGAATTACTCCGTCACTGAAAAAGAATGTCTTGCCATTGTTTGGGGGATTGAAAAGATGCGTCCTTATCTAGAGGGCTACCATTTCACGGTTGTTACCGATCATCAATCTCTTAAACGGCTACATTCCATAGCTACTCCGTCAGGACGCTTAGCTCGATGGAGTATTTTTCTGCAGCAATATGATTTCGAGATACAGTATCGTAAAGGTGCTCTAAATCGTGTGGCCGACGCCCTGTCAAGAAATCCGCTACCAATGACAGCCGAGAGCGACCCACCATCTATACTTTGTTTGACGGAGTTAACCGCCGAATGTTCATGGTACCAGAAAAAGAAGGAAGAGGTTCTGGAGGACCCAGATAAATTTCCGGACTACTGCATTCGAGAAGACCGCCTGTACCGTCACTTCTGGGATATTAATGATTTCAGAGAGCCCGAAATGTCCGATCCCTGGAAACTTTGTGTAGCAAAGTCCGACCGCTCCCGAGTACTGCAGGAAAATCATGATGCTCCTAATTCAGGGCATCTGGGAATTGCTAAGACCATAACTCGTATTGCAAAATTGTACTATTGGCCAGGAATGTTTCGAGACATCACCAAGTACGTCCGTAGCTGTATGCAATGCTTGAAATACAAACCATCTCAACAGCAGGTCGCTGGGAAAATGCAACCGTCCCCTAATCGACGCGTCAGTACTGATATTGTTGGACCACTACCGCGGAGTAAAAAAGGAAACTGCTACATTGTTATGTTCCAAGACCGTTTCACAAAATGGGTACAGTGTAAGCCTATTAGAAAAGCAACGGCTAGATCGATAAGTACAGCTTTTTACGAAGAAGTTCTGACCACTTTTGGATGCCCGCGCACCGTGTTATCCGACAATGGAACGCAATATGATAGTAAGCTCTTCAAGGATATGTTGACGGGCTTAGGAATCCACCATCGATTCACCCCTCCGTATACACCACAGGCTAATCCAGTTGAAC
>CAJUYG010005690.1:0-13422 GCA_910591675.1 Galerucella calmariensis
AGTACTGGAAATAATACGGTAAATAGGTATAAGTTGGCGGTGAGTGACTGACATTTCTTTGTGAATTGAATCTGACATTTAAAATTTAAATTGAGATCTTCCGACTATACCTAGAGTAAGCAATTGTATTTTATATTTAGGAATTGAATATTTTTATAAAACTATGATGTTATTTTAGATTATTAAAAAAAGACTCTTCTAAAGAAAAATTTAACTTACTTTACGCACTAGTGCGTAAAGTATGTTTCTTTACGCACTAGTGCGTAAAGAAAATTACTATTAAACTTTTGTATTTCAATTAAATATTCGCTAGTAGAAAAAATATTGTATGCAATTCGTGTGTAAAGACCTTTTTTTCGACTCATGTGATTGTCTACTTTACACACTAGTTACATAAATAACTATTTTCTACAATCACATTGAAAAGTAGGCTTTTTCGCTTGCCATTCACAACGAAGAGTTGACGTTTCCTGAGAAGAGTTACTTTACGCTCTCCGAGCGTAAAAATGGCAAAACGCTCGTTGCCCATAACAACCGATACTACAATAGTTATTTATGTACCAAGGGTATAAATAGATGTTTATGGCGACGTCTTACGAAGCCGAGGGCCTCCGGCCCGAGGGTTTGTAAGTCGCCCGAGGGTATACACATCTGTTTATGCCTGCGGTACATACAAACTTTTATGTCATACTAGTTCGTTATTGCAATCCAATCTCAATACAAATCAGTGTTTTAAAAAACCCGGTTTGAATTAATAGGTGAATGTTAACAAACGTAAATGTCATAATATCACAATATAGTATATTAAAGTATAAGTGGATATTAAGGTCTTTAAAACACGCGCGATTTTTCGAGCACGACGGCAAAGCCGGAGTGCTCGAAATAAAGTAAGTGTTTTAAAGACCAGTTATCCACGAATACTTTACGCTATTTTTTTTATTGGTGCACTTTGAAATTATAAATACTGGTCGATAACTACTACAACAACAAGAAATGGAAATCATGATGTCAAATGGTTGAATTTGTGATGTATATGATGTATACCTTGCGTTGTCATGGAAATGAGAAAAACATAAACTAATTTGTATTTTGATGGAAGTTCAACCTTATTGAGTTCTGTGAATGTCAATAGTATTAATTTAAATACCATTTCCTAAGATTTGAAAAATGGAAATATTAATATTTTAAACAATACCAACGGCATTTTCCATTTTAATTTATAAATTTGACATAGTTAAATATTGTTCGAATGAAAGCTTTGACGTTACAAACTACTCCTGTCAGATCAATGATGAAAAAATTGTCATTTAGACATGATGACCATAGATTTAGACTTCGTTTCTCGAGTTGTTGATGTTGCCACGGTAACTTTAAAACACATAAAACACTTTAAAACAAATAGGTAAAATGGTTCACCAATAAAAAAAAATTTATATGTGTCAAAGTTAGAAGTCAAAATGAACGAAGATTTTGGAATTCCTGACGAAATTATTGAAAAAGCAAAGAAAGCAACTGTAAATCTGTTGCCAAATAAGTCTGAAGAAGCTTACGACAAGGTTATTAAATTGCATATACTGGCCGGATGTCCCTGCTAGCTGAGGGCTTTCTAATTGTAGATTAAGAAGAAGTACATTGACAGTATTGACAATAATAATTATGCGTTTAAAATTTTATAAAATATTTGACAGGTACTTGAAATAAGAAGTATGAATTTATCAATTTTATTAGCTATAATATATATTCAAGTGTTATATTATCAAATGTTAAATGTATTGCGAGCTAAAAATGGAATTATTGTTTTCAAGCAATTAACGCGCTCTGCTTCGCGTCGCGCGTTAACCCTTGCTTTCGAACAATAGTTCCTCACGCTTCGCTCTTAATAGGTACATAAATAACTATTTCAACGAATGTTTCCAAGTTTTTTTACAATTTCCCATGCTTTTGGAGAAGACTGAATTTGCAAAGCTACGAATATAGTAAATTTATTGAAAAACCTTTGACCTCTGAATTAAAAATTGAGGTTGGTGAATTATGATTCTCCGCCTCTAAAATTATAACGAGAAAGGTCATTGGATATCTACATCTTCAATCAAACAAAGTAAATATTAAAAAACTGAGACATTCGTTAACGAAATCCGAATGAAATATATTTGAGATCAAACGTGATGCACAGAAACAAATTCCAAGCAAATGTACAATGAATTATGATTTATTATTTAACCATTACACTAACAAAATATTAGCATAAGTTATTTCGCAACTTGCAAGTAAAAATATTCATTCCAATTTACATTTAGTATGTGGAATGTTATTTATGGACATATCATGAATGAACGAAATTATGATTCTCAGATTGTACAATGGGGATTTTTATCTTTAATCACTTCCCACGTTTTTTTATATACGACTCCTTGAATGCAGGAGAATTAATTGTATTATTGATAAAAAGTATATACATATGAAAGCTAGAAGCTTAGTGAAAAACAGAAAAAAAATTAATAAATTCGTTCTAATTAGATTAAAAGTCCCATAGTGTGATGAAGTCTTCTTAGACTCCGTTTCATGTAAGAAGAAGCCGCTTGAAGTTGCAGTCGTAAGCGCAAACTTGTCAAAACCAGCGCCATATTGTAAAATTGACATTTGACTTCCAATCAGTAGATTGAAGTTTTCACATTTTGTAGGTTAACAAAAAAAAACAATTTTAAATATTAAATTATACACCAAGGTGGTGAAGACTATTATTATTGACCGAGCACCAAGATTATTTCGAGGTGCGAGGCTTATAAATGTTTTCAAAACCATGGTGTATGTACAATTTTTTCACTACTAGCCAAATTTAAGACAAAAATTGAAAATAATTCACAAACGCACCACAAGAAGCGTTTACCACGTCGACCGAGCACCAAAATTATTTCACAAGTACTCTTTATGTCATCAGTCATTTTAGATTGAGCGCGAATTTTGAACTAATGGCATTTTTATTCAAATAAGTAATTTTATCTTGATAGGTAATTTCAAGCAGCAAATATGTTAAAGACAATCTTCTGGGTATACAAAATTATGTTTTTGTTGAACTACTATCCCTGAATTCTCAAAATATTTGAATTTGTTCACCTAGGTTAATAATAAAATATCATTAACCACTAATAGAGAAATTCAACTTCTCAGTTGGCTAGAAGAAGCAATAATTGTCAACTTCACAGCTAGTAGTATTTTTCGTGTATCTAGTTTAAATAAAACATAAATTTTTTTACCGCGACTGTATATTATTGGCTCTTCGATCAAAACAGGTCTATTGAGTGTGCCCTCATTATTCTAGAGTTCCTTGTCAAAGCCTGTCCTTATTACTAAGCTTAGAATAGGCTCAGTATATACTCCGTGAATTTTGGCGAGGCCTCCCTGATGAACTCTTTGGCCTGCCTCATTCCTGGCGCCTTGTTCCACCATCCAGAGACTGCTTTTTTGTCCAAGTACTTTGCCATGCCACAGAAAGGTTCTTGCTCTTTCACGGGCTAGTGAGTCTACCTCTTCATTTCCCTTGTGATGGGTCAAGAAGATTTTTAGATGGAGCAGGTAGCAGAGTAAGAAGGGACAGAACAAAGTCGCTGGATGCAGTAAAAGTACAGAGCTTGCAAATCGAAGTATTTGGTAGAAGAAAATTAAGAGAAAAGGAAAACATGTATTTTTCGTGTATCTGGTTTAAATAAAACATAAATTTTTTTACCGACTGTATATTATTGGCTCTTCGATCAAAACTACTTTTGGGCAATTGAAGTGAATTAAATGCTCTTCCACTTGGTTTATCCTGAATTTCACTTCGTGTTTGTAAACTCAGCAAACACACTCTCTATTATCCCTGAACAATATTTCAAATTGTCCTTAATTTTACAAGGCTGCTATAGGTCATTTCAGTTTTAGAAGGATTAGCTAAAAGCAAATGATTTTCACTTTAGGTACTACAACTTTGAGTGAAACCTTCAGTGATGGAAGTTTCCCAAGAATTTCCCAGTAATAAATCATAGTTAATAACAAACGAGACTTGTATTTTATCAGTTTATGAGAAATGTAACGAAAAATAAATAATTACAATGACGAAACTGTTTCTGTTATAGAAAATGTATTAATTTAAATTGAAAAGATTATTTTAATTAAGAATAAAAACACTTTTTTCTATGAGAAATGGTTTTCAATTGAAATATACTTTATATGTTTTTCAATTACAGAATATCACACTATTCTCTCTTTTAGTTGCTGTAGATTTAATTTAATAATACGAATTTAACATAAGTTTAATATTTATTTATTGAAACTATTTTATATACAATTTTATAAATAAAAAATATTATAAGTATTTATTTAAGCAAATAAGAATGGAGTTAATACTCGACAAGAAAATAATACTTATGAAGTTGAATAAGGATTTACAAGATATTTGATTTTCTCGCACTAATGAATCACACCCTGTATATAAAAATAGTTAAAACATTATTCGTTAGTGAACCTGTCTAATGTCAGTTAGTTGTCAGTGAGTCATGCGCCTAAGAATGAAAACCTGCTTATTAAATTCAATTCTCGAGATATTTTCACCGTTTCCATAATTACATAATTTGTTTTATTTGTATTTTGCGGAATAACCTTAGGAAACACAAGGTCTTTGTTCCTATATAATTGGACTTCCGGTTAAAATATATTACCATAATACAAACAATATAAACAATATTAAGTTTCATATTTTTGTAAGAAACATCAATAAATTGTATACGGTGAGATCGTAGTTTCCATAAATTTTAATTACCTCTTACCACTTTTAATAAACTCAGTACATAACAACTTTAACATCTAACTGGTTATTACATAAGCAATTATTTTCAAAATTTGACCATTAACCATTGGAAATATCTAAGACTGCCTTAGAGTTTTGACAGGTGCTTTGACAGAAAACTGCCCAAGTAGCAATTTAAATTCTATAAGGTTTGTATAAACAGCTACAAGATATATCTTATAGGATACAAACGGTCTACAAAACAATTGAATGATCCTTATACAACTAAAAAGGGCCCATTTTAATACAACTGTTTGGTTGTATAACAGTTCCATTGAAAGTTTATACAACTCTTATATGACTGTTTAATACACATTCATACAACTCTTAATCTATTTTATAATCATTTATACAGCTACTATAAAATGATTGTGTCATGTAGTCACATCTATAAAATGGGATTGAAGCGGCACTATGAAGGTCTCACAAAATGGTTGTATAATATATAATATATATTTTTTTATAATGTTTTGTTATTCCGAGCACAATGGAAACATTTTTCCATCTAGCAGTTTATAAGAGCATTTCATTTTTTAGTGAAGAATATCAGAACCAAATTACATTTCAACTTGAATGTGCAGCTTACATTTCAACTTGAATGTGCAGCATACATTTCATTTGTAGAAATGGAGACTTATCAAAACGACGTTGGCCGCTTGAACGGACATTGATAGTAAAAATTATAATTTCATTTGGATGGTTTAATAGCACAAATTTTGATGCGCCGAAAATTTTACTGATATATTATAGGTATAGATATATTTGGCAAGAAAATGAAGCGCTTCAATTCTGGATAAGTTTCAAGTAGATACATAAAAATAACAATAGAATAGAAAATCCTAAAATACTTTTTTTGGATGATTTTAATAGTTTATCACTTCATATGGATATTCTTTCACAATATAATTCTCTAAATAATGATAAAGTCACATTTTGTAATATAGCTGCATGTTTCCAACTCAATTGCTCATAATGGCGGCGATAGCGGTACAAGAATTGCTCATTTAAACATGGCGATTTATGAAGCAACAATTTTATCCCAAAGAAATGCCTTAAGCAATATTTTATTGTTAAATGGAACATTATACGATAACTGTTTTATAACGAAGAATATTTAGGCACTTTACAACTAAAAAGTGTTTTATAATGCGACGCAATTGAATGCTATACAATATTTATTATACAACTTCAATAAGACAAGCTTAAGTAACTATTTTATAATGTTGTAGCTGTTAGTTATATAGTATATTATAGAACTCTTATACAATAGGTATGAAAGTCTTATAAAATGATATTTTTGATATTGTATAAACGTGCTCATATCATTTTAAAAGAAATGATCGTATAATGCGTTATAGAATATATTGTAAAAGTCACTATAGAATCATTTAATACAACAATTTTCTTTAAAAAACAAAATTATCGCAACAAAAGGCTTAATGAAAACAAAAAGTCCATAAAACAACGCTATTCGACTGTTATACAACAATTCAGTCCTCTTATAGTCTGTACAGAAAGTACGAGGAGTAATAAATCATTCTTTTAAGTAGATTTCATAGACGTACCAAAATACATTTTAAGAGGGTATACCGTAAGGTACATTTTGTATTGAACGAATGAGTTGCAGCTATGCTAAAGAATATACGATTTAGGTCAGAGGTAACGGGATGTACTAATTTTAATAAAAAAAGTGATAGAGGTACATAAATTTTAGTAAGTTTGATAAAGAAAGGCAACACAGTTTATTCATAATAAAAAACAAACCAATCTGTAACAATAATTATTTTATATATTTTTGTATATACACTCTGAAAAAGGATTGTTTGGTAGAAGTAAACGTATTTGTTTGAAAATGATTTGTTTAGAATTAACAATTTTTAATAAATGCAAAAGAATTGAGTGTTACATTAAAAAATTCAAATTGTTTCAATTGAAATTATAAATTGTTTGCAATTACTATTTGGATTACTTTCTTCCAAATATAGCAATTATTTAACTTGAAGAATATTTATTCACGCTGAAAACGATTGGTTTGAATGAAACAATTGCATCTATTTAATAAAAATTTTATAATAATAACAAATGTTGTTCAACTCAAACCAATAAGTGTTGAATCAAGAAATTTGAACTGTTTAAATATAGATTATGAATTGTTTGAAATTAAGGTTCACATTTATTTCTTTCAAATATGGCAATTATTAAATATAAAGAAAATATTTCTTAAAAATATATAAATTTGTTTGAATGAAAATATAAAATTCTTATAGGTAATGAGTCATTTCTTTAAAAGTATAGATGTCATAATGTTATTCTACATTGTTGCATATAATTGGTTCAAAGAATATATTTCTTTAAAATTAATAAACATTTCTAAATTCTTTGTTTTAAAGAAATTAAACACCCAATTTCGGCGTTGAGCATTGAAACGTGCAAATCTCACCTCACCCCTCTCGTTTCGTCATAGTGGTAGTTGGAAGCTGGTTGGAAGTAAGTAGGTAGGTAGAACTCGCCGAACTCGGTGTACGTGTTTCACAAACCACGTGTGTGTTTAAGGGGTTGTGTTGTGGTGTTTAATTATATCGTGGACATTTCTTTATATCGGTTATAATACCAGTTATACTTTAAAATATTCATCATCTACTACTCTAAGTTATATGGATTTACTGGATGTGTGGGAATTGTCCCACATAAGGGAGTGTTTTGCAGGTATGTATATATTATATATTTGTATTTTGAGAGGCAATCATAGTATTCCAGTATACAAAACCAACCGGTTTAGTTGTCTACATAGATAAATCCTTGAATTCGTCTCTGTATGTAGGTACTTTTTAAGTTTTGTGTATTTCGACACGTGTTTGTAGGTACATAAAGATGAGATACGTATACCTATACTTATAACTTTGTATTGTTTCTGTGCAGGTCATTAAGAATCAAATGAGTTAATTTTATTTACAAAATTTGAATTATTTGCAGACAGATAAATAGTTTTAAAAGGTAGGTACTGTATCGTTAAGTGTTATTATTATTTTTAGTGTAACTTATATATTACTTTTTATCAGAAATTAATAAGACTTTTACTTAAACTTCTTTATTGTGTGATCTGCCAGAACACGTGTACAATCATGAGCGCTAAACTAACTTGACCTAGGTGACAAGTGACCTGTCCATCGATCTGATCTCATGGCCAATGTCAGTGGCTTCTACAGCCACTGTTACAACTCTTCCTTTTTTTTTTTTTTTTTTTTTTTTTTTTTTAATTTCTTAATTCTAGAAAATTATACAAGTATAATAAAAGACAAAATAAAACACAATTATTCTCTATACCTAACAGGTTTCACAACTATCTTAATTCTAGAAAATATATAATAAAAGACAATTATTCTCTATACCTAACAGGTTTGACAACTAGCCGACCTGACCTAGTTATAGTGTTTTCATTTGGTGTGATTTCATTTTCTGTTGATTCTGGTATAGGGTTAGGTACAATATTCAAGTTGTTTTCAGTGTTTTCAGTATCTACAGGGTTATCAGTATCAACAAACGGTTCATTGTCAATTTTGTATGACCTTGGAGAAGGTCTTAAGTGTGACGAATTTCTACGAATTACTTTGCCCGTATTATCTCTAACTAGGTACGATCTTGGAGTGTTGGACCTGCCTATTACTTCTCCTGGTGTCCAACACTTTTGTTCTTCCTTTTTGATCATTACCGTATCTCCATCTTTGAAGTCTGATCGATCATGTGCTGTTTTGTCATAATATTTTTTATTCTTATTTCTTTGATTTTGTAACGATTCAGTATTTAATTTTGGGGTTTGATTTAAAACGTTGGCGGAGACAGGTAATAAGTTTCTTAATAATCTTTTTTGCAGTAATTCTGCTGGAGATATTTCTGTGCCAGATAATGGGGTGTTGCGGTATTCTAAAAGGGCCATCTGCATATCATTATTATCTTCGTGACATTTCTTAAGCATACTTTTGCAAATACCAACTGCTCTCTCAGCAAGTCCATTCGACTTTGGGTAATGTGGGCTAGAAGTGATGACATTAAAATCCCATTGTTTTGCAAAATTTAAAAATTCTGCACTATTAAATGGGTTGTTGTCTGAAATAAAAGTTACAGGTATACCAAATTTTGCGAATATAGGTTTCAATTTTTTTATTACTGAATAAGCAGTCTTAGACTCTAATAATTCTAACTCAATCCAATTTGAGAAATAATCAATTAAAACTAAATAGTCATTGCCACCATATGCTAGTAAGTCAGCCCCTACTTTAACAAACGGTATATTTGGGCGTTCATGAGGGATTAAAGGTTCTTTGATTGGATTTCTAGCATATTTCATACAGGGTTCACAATTTGCTATGAAGTCTCCAATATCTTTTGACAATCCAGGCCAAAAGAATATTTTTCGGGCTCTAGCTTTAGTTTTTTCAATTCCAAGATGTGCTGCATGTAACTTGGATAGCATAAATTTTCTCAATGCCATGGGTACAACTATTTTATCATTGAAAAATACCAATTCATTTTTTGTATACAATTGTGATCTGATTTTGTAATATGTTTGAAGTTCAATGTTTGTCAATTGTTTATTGTTGTTAGGCCAACCTTTTTCACAAAAATTTTTGATTTGTGATATAATAGGGTCTTTTAAACAAGCATTAATCAATTCCTTTTTTCTTTGTTCAGTCATTGGAATTTCAATATCAATGGAATGTACCATAACAACTGTTTGTTCTGAAACCTCTTTTGAATTTCCTTTAATAAATGATCTTGATAATAGATCTGCAATGAACATGTATTTTCCTGGTAAGTATTCTATATTAAAGTTGTATTGCATCAATTTTAGTTTTAACCTTTGCAAACGACCACTAACTTTGTAAAATTCTTTGTTGCAAATTGATACAAGTGGGCGATGATCAGTTTTAATGTTTATTTTCCTACCATATACAAAGTTATGAAACTTATTAAGGCAGAAACATATGCTAAGTAATTCTTTGTCAATCTGGGGATATCGAGACTCTGTCTCTGTCAGACTTCTCGAACAAAAAGCTATGGGTTTACCATCCTGTAGCAAACATCCACCCATTCCAAACTGACTAGCATCTGCTTGAATTTCAATGCTTTTGTTACTGTCAAATATTTGTAAGTTTGGAATTTTACAAATGAGTGTTTTTACTTTATTGAATGCATACTCATGATCTGGTGTCCATACCCAAGGTACATGATTTTTTATCAAGGTTCGTAGTGGTCCCACAGTATCTGATAAATCCGGAATGTATTTATTCAAGTAATTCAGCATACCAAATATTCTTAAAAGTTCCTTCTTTGATTTAGGTGATTCTAATTTTAAAACGGCATCAATATAGTTAGGGTCTGGTCGAACCCCATGTGCAGAGAAAATTTGACCCAAATATTTTACTTCAGCCACTTTAAATTGAATTTTGCTTCTATTAAATTTAACATTAAATTTTCTGGCTGTTTCAATCACTTTTTCCAGTATTTTGTCATGTTCTTCCTCACTTTCAGCTGCAATTATTATGTCATCAAAGTATATACCAATACCAATGTCAGCAAACATTTTTTCATTGGTCCTCTGAAATACCTCAGGACTAATATTTAATCCAAAGGGAAGTCGATTAAAACAGAACTTGCCAAAAGGCGTTGTAAAGCACGTTAGTTTTCGACTTTTTTCTTCCAATGGAATATGATAAAACCCTTCTTTTAAATCTAATACTGTGAATATTGTTTTATTCTTAAGTTTTAGTGACAATTCCTCTAGCGTAGGAATTGGGAACTGATCATTGCAGATGTTTTTGTTCAAGTGGACTGGGTCTAGACATATTCTGAGAGTTTTATCTGTTTTCTCTACTATAACAATATTATTAACCCATTCTGTAGGTTCTTCTACTTTAGCTATTATATCTCTGTTTAATAAGTCATCTAAAGTCTTCTTTAATGTTGGTTTTACTGTTTCAGGTACTCTTCTGCATGCACTAATGTAAGGCATCGGATTTTGTTTTAGTTTTATTTCATATTTAAAGGGAACTTTTCCTGTACCGCTAAAAATATCTTTATTTAATTCTACTAGATTTTCTTTATTTGTGAGTTTGGAATTTATCAAATCAACCTTTTGTATCAAATTTAATTTAACACATGCATTTAAACCAAGAATGGGGATGGAGGCATCTTTGACCAGTAAGAATTTAATATTGTACCTAACCCCTTTGACATCACATTCTAAAATTATGGAACCTTGTGCTTTTATTTTATTATTACCATATGTTACTAAAGTTACATTATCAGAAACATTGATCTTATTTTTATTTATACCTAATTCACTTATTAGTTTAAAGGGAATGCAATTACATGAAGCCCCTGTATCAAGTTTAAAGTCAATTATTTTATTATTTATTTTTATGTCTATTAACCAACGTGTATTAATTGTATCAATGCTATTAATACTATCTATAAATGTTAAATTTTCTTCTTCATCTGGTTCTATTTCATAAACATTTCTATTTTTAAACCTATTTTCTCTTACTCTCTGACCATTATTTATATTACCTCTATTTTTGTTCAGAAAATTTAAATTTACATTACTAGCTTTACAGCCAACCGCAAAATGGTTTAATTTATTACAATTTGTGCATACCTTGCCAAATGCTGGACAGTTTCTCTTCATATGTGTACGGCCACATTTAAAACATTTGTATACCTCTTTGTCCTGAGATGGTCCTGCTTTTACCAAATCAACTTCCTTATCACTTCTTAGATTCTTTGCTTGCCTTTTACTAGCCTCTGCTGCCAGACATATCTCTTCTGCTTTGACTAAGGTTAATTTTGGTTGTTGTAATAACCTTTCTTGAAGCGACAAGTCTGTAATACCACTCACAATCTTGTCTCTAATTAAAGATTCTTGTAGACCACCAAAATTACACACAGCTGCCAATGTCTTTATGTCAGTAATGAAGTGGTCGAAGTCCTCACCATCTTGTTGTGTACGAGTGAAAAATTTATACCTATCATAGGTTTCATTTCTTAGTGGCTTGCAATACTTTTTAAAAGCCTCTACCACTTCAACAAAGTTTTTTTTCTTATCTTCTGTTAGATTGAAAGTTCTGAAACGTTTTTGTGCTTCTTCACCAGCTAGGTTTAATAAAATTGCTACTCTAGTCGGATCATCTTTTTCAATTAGCCCTGTCGCTGACATGTAAATATCTAAGCTTCTTAAGAAGTTTTCTAAATTTTCATGAGCATCTTTGTTGAATACAATGCTTTTCGGTGGTTTGAACCCTGTTACATCCATCTTGTACTAATCTCTTAATTATCTTTATTAAAGGTCCAGTCAACCTGACACCATGTATCGTTAAGTGTTATTATTATTTTTAGTGTAACTTATATATTACTTTTTATCAGAAATTAATAAGACTTTTACTTAAACTTCTTTAGGTCTGTTCGTAGAGCAGTCACAAACGGTTGGAAACTGGACGACTCATGCGCAGAGTCTTTTTGACGACGATTTTTATTCACTGCGCTTGAGTCGTCCAGTTTCCAACCGTTTGTGACTGCTCTACGAACAAACCTTTTATTGTGTGATCTGCCAGAACACGTGTACAATCATGAGCGCTAAACTAACTTGACCTAGGTGACAAGTGACCTGTCCATCGATCTGATCTCATGGCCAATGTCAGTGGCTTCTACAGCCACTGTTACAGGTACAGTTTCTGATCATTATTCCTTTTACCGCCAAAAGGGAAAAAGAAATGTCTTGGACAAGTGCAAATAAAAAGTAAAAACAATTTCAGTATTTACACTTCAAAAACATAGTTATTACCTAATGCCGTACCATTTTCTTAATTAATTAATAGTAACTAAAAATTTGGAGGGAAACACACAAATGGCGCCAAAATGTTACTTTGGATAAAACAAAGTAAATTTCCTTGTAAACAACCTATTAGTTTGAAGTGAGTAGACCTATATTGCTACCAATTTGTAACTACAGCCCCATAATATTTGTTTCCACAAATTTTCAAATCAATTATTGAATATTATTTATCTATAGGTACCTAGGTACTTATAAATATTTTTGTAATAAACTCTTGAATAATTAAAAAACGAAAAGTTACCTATATTATTACCTAATCAAATTTTACTTTTGAAATATTTACACAATAAGGTACCTGTAACTAGTTATGTACCTACCTACCTATATAAATGTATCCTTTCTATTGGGGTGAGCAGGCCAGTATTTATTACTGCCAATGGTTTTTTGTATAAAATTTAGATAATAATATGATAGATAATAGGGTCTCATTTTTTTATAGTTATTTCTACCTGAAAAATTATTATTTATATTTATTTTAGAGCAGAACATAACTTCCTTAGATATTTTCTGCAATCTCTCAGATGGGGATCTGAGAGAAATAATACCAACATTGGGGGACAGAATAAAATTTAAACTAAAGCTGAAACAATATATTGAGGAACAGAAAATAGTAAGTATTTAAAAAAATATGAGATAACAAGAACACAATTGAATAAGGTCATTACATTTAAAACAAACCAAACCTAGCATTCTACCAATTCTTTTCATCAAG
>CAJUYG010005691.1:0-13418 GCA_910591675.1 Galerucella calmariensis
AAAAGATGGTTTCTAACTTCTACACTTTCTCTGTACAACTCTTTTTTCAATTTGAAGTTTCAACTTTTCCTAAGTGGTCTTCACGAACTTTTGGCAATTTTTTATCCTTTTAATGTTTCCCACTTTTTTCTGTTAAAAGCAGCTTGTCAATTTAAAAGTTTTTACCTTCCTTTTGTTCTCCGGGTTTTTTTCAATCCCGTAATAACGCTTTTTGCACTCATCTATCATCTAACAACTTTCTAGCAATTGAAGTACTTTTACGCTGGCTTCTCACTGATTTTTTCTTGTCTTTTTTTTATAAGTTCTCACTCTCTTAAAGGTATCATCGTTACCAATAACACCAGTACATCCCTTGAGGAGCTAGATTCTTTACTGAGGAAGTAGAACTTCCCGTAGAAGAACTTCTTCAAAGTAGTAATGAACTAAACAAGAAATATGAAACACAAACATTTGTCCTCTCGGATAGTTCCACACCCTCAGTCAAGAACTACTACCTCAGTACAACTTACTTTTTTCCAGTAACAAGCTGAACTTCTTTCCACCGTATTTTTATTTTACCTTAACGCTTGTAAATTAGAGTTAAAACGATATCTCGTAATGTGAGCATAATAATTCTGTTTTTTATATTTTCATAATCTATTTTGATCCGTTAAATTAAATTTCACAATTTCGTCTTGCTGGCCTGAAGCAGTGTGGATCTCTTTATATTTGCAAATGTTACATTCTTCAGTTTAACTTTGGTTGCACCGATAAGAATAATTTGGCGCTTAAGGTTGGAATTTATTAAATTTATCTCTACATTTCGCTTAGCTCGAGTTTATATATAGAGAGAGGACTCTGTTCGAGTTATTTGGATTAACGACAAAAGCAATGAAATAGTTATTTGTTTAACTAGGCAGCAAAGTAGTAGATTGACTGCCGAGTTGAACATATAATTTTTTCTCCGATTGTTCATAATGATATAGGAGGATATTGTATTTGAAAATTATCTGAGGAAAGAAAAGGTGGCCTATTCGTTCAAAATTGTAGTAATTTTACCATCAATGTTAATAACAGCTAAACATATGTTTTTAAATTCTTGTTAAAAGTGTTATGTAATAATTGCTAATAAATGCTTACGTCAAATTTTTTATTCCAATTGAGTATAATCACTTTGCTGCCTAGTCAGAAAAGTATCCACTTTGCTGCCTAGGCAGGAAAAGTAATACTTTGCTGATTGATATGTGTCAGCAAAATTAATATTTGCTGCCAATCGGAGAAAAATATAATTGAATTGAAGTCAAAAATTAGGCAGCAAGCACTGTCCCTGCGCTTTCGCCACATTTTTAAATATTAAAAATCTGCATTTATTTCTATTTTTTGGATTTTAATTGAAATAAATGAAGTTTCATCAAAGTATTTCAGCCCAAGCAATGTTCAAATAGTCTTCCTGGTGCCAAATCTGTTAATTTTTGTTGGAAATTGGAATAAACGCCAATAGAATACAAAGTAACCTCTATCCCGTGCGCTCCCACCAAATTTTCAAAAATCCCAACGTTCGCATTTTTATATTTTGCGGGTTTTTGATAATAAATGGAATTATGACTTCATTTGGAGGAGAAAAATTGATTTCATACAAAAACAAACTGTATCAGTCAATTTCTTGTCACAAAAAACCCCTTTAGACGAATTTTTAGCTTTTTTTATGTCGAAAACATTTTTTTTGTCGAAAATTTTTAAACAGAGGTATGGTATGGTATGGAAATATTTCGCGATATGATGATGGTTTTGGTACATTTATATAAGTAGCATTAGTTTGTTGTTACTGGATTTTACTAATCACGTTATTTTTTTCAGGATCCCAGATGATATTGTTAGGAATAATCAATTCTTTTGAAGAAATGGAGAAGACGAAAATGACTTGAATAATAATTGTATTTCATTGATTTTATATTGTTTTGCAATATTTATTGTAGCTATTGCAAATCTTTATAGAGCAGAATGAAACCATAATCATAAAATTATGGTCTATGTATTAGGAATGGGCTATATTGATGATAGTTCATCAACTGTGTATTGTATATAATAAAAAAAATATATATATATATATATATATATATATATATATATATATATATCTATATCGATATGTTCATGAATAATAGTATATTATGCACCAAGGTGGTGAAGACTATTATTATCAACCGAGCACCAAAATTATTTCGCGGGGGCTTCGCCCCAAGTGGAGTAAGGTGCGAGGTTTATAAACGTCTTCACCATTGTGGTATATATAAAATTTTTCCCACTACCAGCCAAATTTAAGACAAAAATTAAAAACACACCTCGAGAAGTGTGTACCCCGTCGTCTGACTGACAAGTACACTGTCAGTTTTCGATATATTATAACGTACTCGTTATGTCATCAATCATTTTTGGTTAAGCGCAAATTTTAAACTATTGACATTTTTATTCAAATAATTTTATCTTGATAGGTAATTTCAAGCAGCAAATATGTTAAGGACGATCTCCTGGGTATACAAAATTATGTTGCACAAGTTTTTGTTGAACTACTATTCCTGAATTATCAAAATATTTGAAGTTGGCTAGAAGAAGCAATAATTGTCAACTTCACAGCTAGTAGTGGAAAAAATACGTTCATTCATAATATATCGAAAACTGACAGTGTCCTTGTCAGTCAGACGACGGAGTAAACGCTTCTCGGGATGCGTTTGTGATTTATTTTAAATTTTGTCTTAAATTTGGCTAGTAGTGAAAAAATTGTATATGCACCAAGGTGTGCTCGGGGCAAAGCCCTTCGCGACATAATTTTCGCTCCTTTTAGCGCGCCCTCATACCATCCCACCTTCTCTCCATTTCCTCATCCATCCATTCCTGTACTTCCTCTCTGGTCACACCCCTCCAGCGTTTCTGTCTGGCTATCCATCAAGTCCAATGGATAGGACCTTGACAGCACTGCTGCTGCCAGTCCACCCACTGTCCTGTACGCCTGCGCCACCCTCAGGAGTATCCCTTTCTGCACCCGCAGGAGTGGTCTAGCCCTCGCATTCACTCCTGCTTTCTCACCTCACACTTCCACGCCTCACAGCATACTCTGGTCGGCCGTCCTACCAATTATCCTCCTCTTCCACTCTCCCGGTCCTTTCACATTACCCATTAATCTTCCCAGCCATGCTGCCCTTACTTTTGCCCTCTGTGCGTCTTATCCTCAGCCACTTCAAGTCCACACCGCTCTATCATCTCCAGAATCTTCCTACACATCCTCTCCGCCTTTCTTTCTATCTCCACCTCTCCCTTTGCCGTACATACCAGACAGACATCGTCCGCATACACCGTAATTTCACATCCCTCCTCACATGCTATCCCCCAAACTTCATCAAACACACACTTCCAAAGCGTCGGTCCCAAAACCAAGCCCCTCCCATACTCCAAGCTTTGTCAACGCGCTCAACACCGCCTGTTTACTGACACTGTTAAACGCGTTCCCCAAGTTAAAGAACACAAGCAGGTCCAATTTCTTACTCCTACAGCTACCCTGCCTAGCCATTTGCACCAAGTCCACCACCCTGCCAGCTCTGAGATGCATGATTTCCCTTTTACAAACTCATGTTGGTTTTCCCTAAATCCCCCATTCCTACCAACTTTCTCCTCAATCCTTACCTTTATTATCCTCTGCATCCAATCCACACAGCAGGCCGATGGGCCTGTAGTCCCCCGCCCGCTTCCCATCCCTACCCGTTTTCTTCACGAGTATCACCCTGGCCACCTTCAACCTCACCGGGAACTCTTCCTCCCTCAGTATCCTTTTAAACAGTTCCAAAAAGTACTCCCCATTGTCATCCAACAGCCCCTTCGCCATATCACCTCTCATGCCTTCTATCCCTGGGGCTTTACTTACCTTAACCTTTCCCCCCCCTCTTCTACTTCCCACTTCTCTACCAACCTTATCCCTCTCATTTTCCCTATCTCCCTAGTATTCTGGGCTTCCCGAATCTTGCCCTCAACACCTCCTTCTACCTTTGTGAACAATTTCTTTATAAATGATTTTTATCCACCAGTCCCAATCTTCCTCTAGCACCACGTTCCTATTTCCACCCTTTCTTTTCACCGCTATCTCATACGCCTTCCCCCATGGGTTGTTCTCCAACTTCCCCAGTAACTCTTCCCATTTTCTTCTTTTTCCCCTCTCCACCCTGCGCTCTAGTTCCTTCTTCTTCTCCTTATATCCACCTTTTCCCTCCATCCCTACTTTCCCCTCAACATTCACCTTCGCTCCTTCTTACACTCCCTCCAAAGACTCTCTATTTCCTCATTCCGCCAGTAATTAGCGTCTCCACTTGCGCCTATTACCCCTTTTTCCCTTCTCTCATGCAGCCCTGCATCACATCATACAGTTTCTCTACATCATGCCCAAGTCCCCTTCCTATTTCCCTTACTTTCTTCGTCATTCTTTCTGCCTCGGCCTTCGTCCAGTTCCATCCCCACTCTTCCAACAATTCGTTTCTCTCTCCTCTTATTTTCGTCTCCACATACCTATGTAAACTCAAGCTTTCCATCTCCAGTACCCTCCAACTACTCACTATTTCCCCTAGCCATTCATCACACGCTGTTATATCAATAAATGATGAACTCACGTCACCCCTCACGAAGGTGGGCAACAGTTCATCATTCAGCACCGCCAATCCGTTGGATGTCAACACTTCCTCCAGGATCTCTCCTCTCCTGTCCGTTTTTCTCCCTCCCCAAGCAGTATTCTTGGCATTGAAGTCGCCTGTCACAATTCTTC
This sequence comes from Galerucella calmariensis, assembly GCA_910591675.1. NCBI lineage: Eukaryota > Metazoa > Arthropoda > Insecta > Coleoptera > Chrysomelidae > Galerucella > Galerucella calmariensis. The sequence continues at coordinate 4,784 of CAJUYG010005691.1, forward strand.
TCATAACTCTCCTTTTCCTTTTTGACACCCGAAGATCGTCCTCCAATCCTGTCATACTCCTCTCATAATATTCTAGACTTCCCTCCTACAAATCACCTCATCTAGAACATCATGTGCTACTCTGCATTTCCCTGAATTTATTTGTAACACCCTCCATCCCTCCTCTACATTTTTTCTTTCCGAGTTCTGCTCTCCCCTTCCTCCTATTCGACCAGACTCATCCCCTATAAGGGGTCCAGAGGGTCCCACCCATTTTTTCCATCTCCGTCTACATCAACTACCTTCCTCCCCCTACTACACTATGTCTCCCTTGGCTTGTGTTTCCTTTCCCCACATACCCTATAAAGAAAGGCTTGCCGACAGTCTGTGGCATTCCCTAATCTTCTCCACTCTCCTTGCCTTATATCACGCTACCCGATAGCCCTTCATTCCACATCCAAAACATCTGCCCTCCTTTCTCCCCTCTATAATATTTACCCCATTCAAGTCCAGCTTAATCTCCCGTTTTCCTAGTAAGGCTGCCGCCTTCTCACATTCCACCCTCACCACCGTCATTTTCATGCCGTTCCTCTTCCTCACCACTTTCAACACCTTTGTCCCTTCCCCAATCAATTCTCCTATTTTCTTCCTCACCACTCCATCTTCCATCCATGGGTCTATCCCTATCATCTTAATGGTTTTTGTTTCCCTCCTTGCCTCCACTGCCCTAGCTCCTGTCACCCTTTCCACCTTCAGAATACCCCTCACCTCAACCCCCTTCTTTGCTTCTATAACCACCTCCCTGTTCCTTGAGGCTCTGAGTCTATCCACCCACTTTCCTTCCATCTTCGTCAAAACCTTCTTAATCTTATCTATCCCCTCCTGATTGACTTATCCGAGATCCTTCAGGATTACCGCCTCATTCCTGACCTCCTTTTCCCTATCTATATAACAAATAGTCACCTCAGTCCCATCAGCTCTAACCCACGCTACCATCTTCTTCAGCACCTCCACCTCTACATGCTCAAGCCTGTGTAGCCCAATTCTGACCCCGCTCCCCTTCCCCAAACACTTCATCATATCAAACACCTTCCTCTCATCCCTACAATCCCCCTCCATCCGACAGATCAACTCCTGGTCCCTTTTCTTTCCGTAGTGCGTACCTCCTTAACCCACTCCATTTCCTCTCCTTTTTCTGCTATCATCGGATACCTATCCCTAAACATCTTCTGTATCCCCTTCTCCATTCCACTGTCCTCCTTAGTCCCACACCACTTTTATCTTTTCCTCCCCTAAAATGGGATATCCCACTTTCCCCTCTATTCCATCCCCTTTTTTGCCCTATCTCTAATCTCATTCCATCCATCCCAGTCTCTTTTCCCGGTCTCCCATCGTGTTTGCCTTCTCTTGGTGTATAATACACTATTGTCTTATTGTCGATGAACATTTGTATATTACAATTGAAACTATTCAATTATATTTCTATTCCACAAGTTTTGTCAGTTTTTCACTCAACGGTTATGTCTAAAGGTAAATATTAAATATTTGGAAAAAATATTGCGTTTTATTTTCGTAGTAATAATGTTTACGATGGGTTGACTTATCATTTTTATCAACCATAGGCGTACTTGAAATTTTTTCAAAGGGGTATATTTTTCATTTTGAAAGTCATTGGCGTACTCGAAAAAAATTCAAAGGGGTAAAAATTTTCTTATCACTAGTTCGACGGTTCTCCGCTAGATGGCGCTAGCTGTTTTCAGTAATGCGAGAATTCGCCGATAGGGGGCGCTGATCAAGTTAATAAAATTAGCGCCATCTGGTGGTGAACCCTCCAAGTAGTGATAACCGTCAGCGCCATCTAGTGGCAAACCCTCGAACTAAAAAGTAGTTCAAGGGTTTGTCGATAGATGGCGCTAGTGGTTATCACTACTTGGAGGGTTCACCACCAGATGGCGCTAATTTTATTAACTTGATCAGCGCCCCCTATCGGCGAATTATCGCATTACTGAAAACAACTAGCGACATCTATCGGCAAACCCTCGAACTATTTTATGAATTTTTTTTTGCGGATAGATGGCGCTAATTATTATCACTAGTTCGGAGGTTTGCCACTAGATGGCGGTGTTACCTAGACATCATTGGCGTACTCAATTTCTTTTCAGGAGGTATTTTTTTTCCAAAACCCATTGGCGTACACCAAAAAATTTTCAAGGGGATAAAATTGAAATTTTTCTGCAAAATCATTTTTTTTGGAGACGCCCTGGTATTCTATATCGCCTATCCCATAATAAAACACAAGAATAAGTCCAACTTATTTTTATTATTAACGTCTATTTTACATAAATATTTGAATGAAGAAGAACGCCTAATTTTCAAAAACTTCAGAATCAGATAATGGTTAAGCCTGGAAAAGCTTCAATTGCTTATTGTACGTCTGCATATAAATCTACTCGACAATTATACCCTTCTGGTCCAATGAAAATGGTACTCTAGTTATTGAAGCAACTGTATCGACGGGCAACTTGTAGACAATCATATATCTAAAATAGAAAAAAATATTTACAATTAAAACATCATTAAGAAATGTTGAAAAAATTTTAACTCTCTCTAAATACTTTAAAATAAATACGCGTGCGCAAAAATAGTAACAAATAAGCGGCTTTTTCCTCTGTGAACCTGGATGGCACGCATTTTTTTTCAAATATGAAATATTGACAATTTCCAGAAATGTCACCTGTCAATAATACGATACGATAGAGAGGTCATTCATTACAAATATTATTCGATGCAGCCATCTATCCAGAAAGTTATCTCTTCTTAGTTATGCTGTCAATAATATAAGATAGAGAGGCCACTCATTAAAAATATTATTGGAAGCTGTCATCTATCACAAAGTGGTATGCAACCAAACATGCATTAATGTATTGTAGCTATAAGCAACAAAGAGGTATGCAACTGAGCATGCATTTATGCATGTTTGGTTGCATACTTCTATGTTGCTTATAGCTACAATACAATATGCCCAAATGAAATTTTACTACGATTGATATAAATTTAGAAGTGGAAAGATCGATCTGAATAGCTTGGTTTAATATGCATTAAAAATTAAAGAAATATCTTCTCCACAAGTTTTATATTTTTTTATTTATTACAAAATATGTCACCAACTAACTACTTTTTCTTGTTGATGTTACCACTTGTTTGTTACACTTGCATTGTTATTTCTACTTCTGGGTTAATGTTAGAATATCAATCATAATTATGTATACTTACAGTTGATTCTTATTAAAGCACACAGTTCCTCCATTGCATGGTTCTAATATTTTCATATTCCAACAAAATAAACTTGGATTGACATACTGTTGTTGTTTTTCCTTCATTTCCTGGAAAACACACAAATGTTAAAATGACTATTACCAAGTGTTGCTTTCATCTGAAATAGGTACTTGAACTTGTGTCGGTCTAGACAATCATTAAGCCGAACCTGTTAGTCTAGCTAGAAATTGAAATAAACCGCCTTAAAAACCAACATAACGACTATCCCGTGCGCTCCCACCAAATTTTTAAAAATTCGAGGATGCATCATATAGATATATTTTTTGGTTTTTGATGGGAGTAACTAACTGCAGCACGTGATTGTACATCTCGGTGGATTCAAACAAGAGACCAAATTCACTGGAGCCACTTTCAAAAGCAGGAACACAGCAAACTCCTGTTCAAAAAGTTCTCCTAGTCACTGACTAACGGAATATTGAATTTTAACATGCATATAATCGACAGAAGGAAGGATAGTATTTCACTCTTCTCCCTTTAGCCATCATTGGAAGGAATAAGGATTTTTGGGTTAGGAGGATAGGTGTAGGTAGGTCTCTGAAGTGTGTATTAGCCCAGCAATCGCTTATCGCTATACGAGAAATCCCCAGAAAATTACTAACAGGAGGCTAGGCGCACCTGCGATTTAAGTTCTAACTACCAAACTTGCTCGATTACAATAGGCATATAGATAGTGATGAATCTACCAACATTATTTTCAAATGTGAAGCACTGTCTCATTGGAAATATAGATACACTCCTTGGACAAGAGCGGACCTTTAACAAGATCCGACAAAGTAGCTGGGAGAAGAGAAAATAAGTCGTATACGTGTATGAAGGCAAATGCACTACAATTTTTTAACGAGAGACTCGGTGAAAGAAAGGACGATATATTGCAACTTGACCCTATATATAGGTACAGTGTACTAGATACATAATCCTCTAGTACTAAAACTCAAATTCTTGACGTTCAAATTAAACAATTACACGCAGTGCCCATTAAATCTTACCCCGATTGCAACGGTCTTAGTTTTATCACTGTACAGCTGTAAAAACTTATATATAGAGTCAATTTGCAATGCCTCTTCCTTTCTTTCACCGAGTCTCTTGTTGAAGGGTCGTAGTGCAGTCGTGTTTACGAATTCTTTTTCCTCTTCTCCGAGCTACTTTGTCGGAGCTTGTTAAACGTCCGAATGTAAGGGAAAAACAATTTTAAATTTTAGCTATACAAGAAAACCATAGAAAATTGAAGATAATTGAAAAGAGTACTTCAAAGAACCCTCTCCAAAAATACAAAATTAAGGGATTCTGTAGGAATTTTTAACAGAATAGGATAGTGATCTATTTTTATTGCATCTTTCTTAGGTCCTTCTAGGAGATATCCTTTCTTTGGCGCTCTAGTCCACGGATTGTATCTATATCTCCGATGAGATAGTGCTACACATTTAAAAATCAATGTAGTAGGTTCATCATTATCTATAGGTATGCCTATTGCAATCGAGCAAGTGTGCAAAGTAAAGTTCAAATCCCAGGGCCGCCTAGCCTGCTGAGAGTTTTTTTCTGGGGACTTCCCGTACAGCAATAAGCGATTTCTGGGCTATTACACACCTCAGTTTGTTCAGCCATCCTTTGCCGTTACGTCATACATTGTCCAGCTTGCTCTCTCATTCATGAAATGGATGAGACGGAATTATGACGTCATTAATGTATTTCTCATCTAAGGTGGACCTAAATTTTATCTGTTACTTTTGACAGTTCAGTTGTCATATTTTGAAAACAATTCTTAACATATTCATTGATTATAATTTTGAGTTAAGTGTGAAATAACTTTCAAGTAATATAAGACATATGTAAAACAGCAGAATACGTCACCCATTATGACGTAACGGCAAAGGATGGCTGAACAAACTCTATCTACTCATATCCCCCTAACCCAAAAATCTTTATTCCTTCTAATGTTGGCTGAAGTAAGGAGAGTGAAATACTATTCTTCCTTCTGTCAATTATATGCATGTTGAGATTCAATATTTCGTTAGTCAGTTAGTAAGTATGATGTTTTGTCTGAATCCACTGAGATGTACAACCACGTGCTGTAGTTTTTGGTATCCCAAATGCTAACTGTCACCCTATTGGGGTTCGCCATAGTTAAGATTTTATGAAGGCATTCTAAGACCATTTGGATGTGACATGTTCATGTAGCACTGTGGATCTGAGAATCTCTATCAGTCTTGGATCAGTCAGTATACCATTCCATACCATACCATAGTTACAATTCAGATGGAATATTATAAGGTTGATTCACAGTTGAAATTATATTTATTTCCATCAAAAACCAAAAAATATATGGGTGGGGCACTATGAACGAACTATTCTCTGACGTCTTAACGGCAAATATAATTAGAAAAAATAAGACGTAGAATTAAGTAGATCACTTAGGACTATAATTTAAAAATATTTCGGAATATACAGGGTGCTCCAAAAGAGCGTGCCGTATCAAAGTTAGGTTCCTTTAAATGGAACACCCTGTATTTTATCACAGTTTTGAATTGCACTATTGTAAATAATGTAAGTTCATTAACATTTCCCTATACCTATCTAGTTCAGTTTTCAGGATAAATCGATTTTACATAATTTGTAGACCCTCCGAAAAAATACAATAACTTCAAAATAAAAACGAATAACCACATTTGCTTTACACCATCTCACTAGAAGCTTTTAACATTCCGTTTCCAATATTTACTGGTATGCTATCATATAAAGGGTGTTTTTAATATGACAGTATAACACTAACCATTTAATACATAAATTTCTGGCTTAATTTAAATGGAACACCCTGTATCTGTTGGGTCTGTTAAACGTGGGAATGTATTACCTTTCAGTTGGTATTAGGGTTGCCTATATCTAACTCTGATAGTTCTCGAGAAATTTTAAATTTGTTTTTTTAATATTCAATTATTTGCTGACATCTAGTTAGGTACATATGACATGATTCTCCGATGGAAAGTTTTTAAAAATTTAAAATTTGTTATTTTGACAGTAAGTGCTTTGTTGTATGATTTATTACTGGTAAATTAAAGGTCTCTTGAATTAGAATTTTATTAAGGATAAGTACACTATTTTTGGGCATACAGCTTCAAAATTATAAAAAAATTACTAGGTACAAAAAATTCAAAGAAGGTGTTCAAAGTGACGCCCATCTTGTTGGATACAAATTTGAACCTTTAAAAAAAAATTAATGCTCACTTTCTTTAACATTTCTGGTGTTACTGTTTGAAACGCTCTCCTTATCCTATCCTTCATGTTCTCAGGAGTGGTTGGCTTTGTATTGTAGACAATACTTTTTATGTAGCTCCAAAGAAAATGGTCTAATGGCGTCAAGCATGGGAACCTTGGCGGCCAAAGATAAGGACCCCCTCGCCCAATCCATTTTTGTGGAAAAATATTGTTCAGGTAACGCCGGACAATTATACTGTGATCAACAGACGCATCATCTAACTGCAGCCACATTTTTTGTCCTGTAGATAGTGAAACTTCATCTAAAAGTTCGGGTAGTTTGTTACGTGAAAATTTACGAAATTTTCTTCCAGTTAGCGTTAAGTTTTTTTAATAATCTTATTGCAAAGTTAATGATTGAGAATGAAATTTTGATTTAAGAGATCTTTAATTTATCAATAATAAATCATACAACAAAGCACTTACTGTCAAAATAACAAATTTTAAATTTTTAAAAACTTTGCATCGGCGTATCATTATTTTTAATAGTACAATTCAAAAATGTGATAAAATATAGGGTGTTCCATTTAAAGGAACCTAACTTTGATACGGCACGCTTTTTTGGAGCACCCTGTATATTCCAAAATATTTTTAAATTATAGTCCTAAGTGATCTACTTAATTCTGCGTCTTATTTTTCCTAATTATATTTGCCGTTAAGACGCCAGAGAATAGTTCGTTCATAGTGCCCCACCCTGTATATATAATGCATCCTCGATTTTTTAAAAATTTGGTGGGAGCGCACGGGATTGAGATTATTTGAAATTTAAAGGCAGTTTATTCCAATTTACAACGAAAATAACAGGTTAGGCTTCAGGAAACATTTCAATCTATTGGGTGTTATTTCATTTATTTACATCAAAATCCAGCAAAGCTAAAAAATGCGAATGTTGGAATTTTTGAAAATTTGGTGGGAGTGCACGGATGCACGGAGTGCAGTGCGTTATTTTGGGTTTTAAGGCATTTTATGTCAGTTTCTAACGAGACTAACTGGTTCGGCTTCAAGAAACGTTTCAATCATTGTCTGGACTGAGACAATTGAGTGATATTTCATTTATTTACATCAAAGACCAGCAAAACAAAAAAATGCGAATGTTGGAATTTTTTACCAAGCTATACAAATCTTTTAAGCAGCTATACCTAGTTGAATTTTGAATTCATTGCTGCCTAATTTTTGACTTCAATTCTTTTATAATTCCATTGCTTCTGTCGTTAATCCAAATAACTCGAACAGAGATCTCTTCCTCTCCCTTTCTCTATATATATATGAACTCGAGCTAAGCGAAATGTAGAGATAAATTTAATAAATTCCAACCTTAAGCGCAAAATTATTCTTATCGGTGCTACAAAGTTAAACTGAAGAATGTAACATTTGCAAATATAAAGAGATCCATACACTGCTTCAGGCCAGCCAGATGGAATTGTAAAATTTAATTTAACGGATCAAAATAGATTATGAAAATATAAAAAACAGAATTATTATGCTCACATTACGAGATATCATTTTAACTCTAATTTACAAGCGTTAAGGTATAATAAAAATACGGTGGAAAGAAGTTCAGCTTTGTACTGGAAAAAAGTAAGTTGTACTGAGGTAGTAGTTCTTAACTGAGGATGTAGAGCTTTTCGAGACGACACATGTTTGTGTTTCATCTTTCTTGTTCAGTTCATCACTACTTTGAAGAAGTTCTTCTACGGGAAGTTCTACTCCCTCAGTAAAGAATCTAGCTCGTCAAGGGATGTACTGGTGTACAACGATGATATCTTTAAGTGAGTGAGAAAAGAACGACAAAAATCAGTGAGAAATCAGCGTAAAAGGACTTCAATTGCTAGAAAGTTGTTAGATGATAGATGAGTGCAAAAAGCGTTATTACGGGATTGAAAAAAACCCGGAGAACAAAAGGAAGGTAAAAACTTTTAAATTGACAAGCTGCTTTTAACAGAAAAAAGTGGGAAACATTAAAAGGATAAAAAATTGCCAAAAGTTCGTGAAGACCACTTAGGAAAAGTTGAAACTTCAAATTGAAAAAAGAGTTGTACAGAGAAAGTGTAGAAGTTAGAAACCATCTTTT
>CAJUYG010005692.1:0-13417 GCA_910591675.1 Galerucella calmariensis
TTCAGCAAAAACAACTTTTACAATTATGGTATTAACAATTCCTACTGTCATCTAAAGTTCAAAATCCTAAAGAATTTAATCAGCTTCTTATAAACCTTAATTGCGCTGAATTTAGCGAAAAAAAATAAATAATTGACAAAAATAACTAACAAGAATTAAAAAGGGTCATTTAGCAACATGGCAAGTCAATTCGATGGAGAACGATACACATAGAAGATTTGAAAAATTATTTTATATTAATTAATATTAATAGAGATGCGGAAATTCGTAACGTTATTTTTGACCCGTTACAGTTGCTAAGGAAGCCGTGCGATTTACTTTACAGCTGTGCGTTGTGTAATAGATATCATAACATTGATACCGACTGTGTGTTATTGACTGATTACAGGGGGGGTCGTAGGTAAAATATATAATATTTGTGGGCAAAAATTGAGAAAAAATTGATTAATATCCATGAAGTTAACACTCCCAAAAATTGTACTAAACATTGGAAACTTTTATTTTGTCTGGAACAAAAGTTTGTGCAAGATGTTCTTACTCCTTTTTTTCGAGACACCTTGAACATATTTTTCTCGAACACGAGAGGCACATTGGCTTCTGGCAGTCACTTCATAGGTATTTCGTTTTTCTGTGTAATTCGGATAATGGACAAAATAAATAACAATATTTTCGTGTTTCCAGGACAAATTCTACCTACATCTTAAGGAACTTTCACGCATAGGATTCTACTAATAAGTGTTCGTAATTCTCTCGATATTCTAGGGTTCCTAAGGCGGTACTTCATATATGGTTGGACAAGAGATTTTGCTAGGTCTTTCTTCATAACAGTACTTCTGGGTGATGACAAATTATTTTTTCAACTGTCATAGCATATTTTATAGTTTTAACAAAAAAAATTCTAACGTATTTACTTATGTGGAGTCTGTGAAACTTCTCAGATGCTAACTGTGAATGAAAAACTATGTACAATCACTCAACTTTGGTTAACTGTCAGAAAAACACTGAATAGGAAGGTACTGATGACCGCATGAATAAACAATTGAAATTATAAGTGAGAGAAACGATTCAAAGTCCGTCAGAGTCCCGAACTTTGAATTTTTTTCATTAAAATCATTTCGCTTTTTGCAGAATAACAACTATTAAACATGTACTAGCGTTTCTCAATTTTTTTCCGGTCATAATATTCCAGCTCTATGTGTTTGCTTGCTGTATAACGACTCATCTTGTTAAATTTCATGGCTTCCTTGCTATAGCATTGTTTCTAGGACTTTTTTTTCAATATTATAAAAATACGTTTCCGAAATATTTCAGGTCACTGAAAAAACTTTGGTCGAATTTATTAAATGTACGACATGCTTGAAAATAACAATGGAAGATACTCTGATAAAAGGATCTACTGAAATGGTATATTATTATTACTTGGAAACCTCATCAAAGCTAATCTAATCTTATCTATTTCCCTGGAAGCAATTTTCTGAAGATACAGGTCTCTTCCCAAAATAGGTCGATCTAAGATTCCAATTTAATTATTTGATTATAATCTAATATACAATAGAACACCCTCTTTTTTCAATTAACGTATTTTTCTTACTGAGCTGACTCAAAAAATGTATAACACGTTGCTTCAAATTGGTACAGGGTGGGCCAAAATACCAAAAAAAAAAAATTATGTAAATTTTTCGTGGAAAGTTATACGTCAGTGTATGTGATGAACAAATTAAATGGAATCACGAAGTTATGCGATAACTTGTTGCACTATCAAAAGTAAAACAAACGAATCAGATCTGATCAGGAGTTGATGTAATTTGTGGGAAATCCAAATATAATGCTTGAATTTTCTTGGTTTTTGTGGTATTTGCGTATTTGCATCCAGTGTGGATTTTCATCAGACCAATAACGGGTGTTTTGCCGGTTAACATGACCGTTCAAATAATATGTTTCCTGGTCCGAAAAAAGGACGATGGAACAATGGAATTTTCATTTTGGTTTATCATATAATCGCAGCTTTCAGATCTTTGGTTAAAGTCGTCTTCAGCCAATTTATGAATAAAACGTACATTATAATGATATTATTTTACCTTTTTGAAAATTTTTGATACTGAAGACTTTCCAATACTAAAATTCCTGGATAAACCTCGCATTGTATAGTGTGGATTTTCTACTGCCAACAAAATTATGTTTTGTTGAATATTTTCACCAATTTTTGGTGAATCTTGCTTTGCTCCATCCCTCAAATGTCCTAATTATCTGTATTTCCACTTTATTCTGCTCACTGTAGATTGTGAAAAAGGTTCACGAGCTGGGTGCATTTCATGGAATGATTGGTATACCTTTTTTTGAGTCCGCATCTTATCGCTCATACCAATCATCATTAATATTTCAATCCTATCAATTTCGGTTGGAAAGTTTCCATGTAAAACGTTCCTTCTCTAGAGCGTTAAAATTATAGAATTGCACTTCAGTTTTTTACGTCAAATCGAAAGAAAAAGGTGAAAAGTATTGTCAAATAATAAAAATATTTTTGTAGTTAACGGTCTCAGATCACTGATAAAAGCTGTTTTTAATGGTTCATTGAAGTAGTTGTATAACAATACTCAATTCCATTCATTGTGTTCATTACGTTTATTCTTCATTCATTGTTTTGTGAGTAGCTTGAAATTTTTGTATTTTTGTCCACTCTGTATCAATTTATCATATTTTTGAAATCAGCTCGGCAAGGGAAATCCGGGAAGAAAAAAGGGGGTTCCATTTGAAGAAAATTGTGATAATATTATCACATGAAGGTGGTTCAACCTGTATTTCAAATTATAATAAAAAAAATTGTGAATTCAGATAAAAATCGATCTTTTCCGGTAGTTTCTAGTATTGTTATTTATTTAGTTAACAATGAATTTATGCGTTAATTTGGGGACGCACTGTATTTCAGTGTACCCTGGTATATTTTCTAAATCTCTGGGCAACTGACAATAACTAATGTGAGGCATCCTTTATATTATATGAACATACAAAATGCGACATCAGTGCGAGTATAGTTTGGCAAGTTTATCTAAAGCTACGGGGCGTCGGTAAGAGGCAAGGAAAAACATGGCGTATATCTGTCAAACGTACAAATGGCGTACGGTACCTATTTTACCAAGTAAAACTGAAATTACAAAGGTAACTGACAATATACGAACACCACTGGATAAATCAATATCAGTCAATTGACGAAGTGAGAGGAAAGAACATTCGCACGCGCTTGCCAATAAGAAGTCACCTGGTCGATAAAAATCACCAATTATGTAATCGGAGGGTGTGGTCATTATGGTTTTCGTACAACGTTGCCAGAGCTTTAAGAATCCCATAACAAATTTGGGAAAGTGTTCTCTTTTAATATTCATAAATTGGAAAATAATGTTAATAGAATAAATCCAAGGAAACAAGCACATTATAAAATTAACGTTCAATCATACTTTTAATATTGTTAATAGTAAAAAGACCCATTTATAATTATTATCACTACATAATCAGTTCTTCTATTTTTTTATAGTTAAACGTGGCAATGTCGAATGTTTTCGACTGCATTCCTTTCACGGTTTCAGATAAACTTGCCAAAGTATAAGTCCAATTACTCACATGAGAGATGAAAACCCATATTTAGATAAAAGCCAAGTCATACATAGGACCATATTTTGAAAAATATATTCAAATATAAAGGGCCACGCATATTGGCAGGATGAACCAAACTTACCTTTTTTTTAAAAGACACCCAGTATATTTCCACATTTTTTCCATTCCTTTGGATTCTCTTGCTTCTGTGATATGGTCTTTCGAATGTTATACGGGGTAATTTGAGAGACGTAGGCACTTTTTTATTAATTTCCTAGTAACATCAACATCCTGTACCATTGTATAGATTTGTTAATAAGAAAACTATTCACGTTCAAACGATTTTTGATATAGTTCACTATCATCCAAAATCATCAACATAGGACGATATTCGTTTTTTATATACAGGATTAGTCCTTAATCGGAATGATCATTCATTGGATTTTCTTAAATGGAACACAAATTAAGTCAATTAGGTATGGGGGATGCTTGAGGAATAATACTAAAATACAGGGTGTTCCATTTAAGAAAATCCAATAAATGATCATTCCGATTAATGACCAATCCTGTATATAAAAAGAAAATATCACGCTATCTTCATAATTTTGGACGATGGTTGAATATATCGAAAATCGTTGGGAGGTGAATAGATTCCTTTATATTCAATTTATAGAATGGTACGGGGTGTTGATATTACCAGGGAATTGATAAAAAAGTGCTTCTATCTTTCAAATTACCCTGTATAAAATTAGAGTCACATATCACAGAAATAAGAAAATCGGGGGGATTGAAAAAAAGTTTAAATATACAGGGTATTCCATTTAAATGAAAGTAAGCTTGGTTTATCCTGCCAATATGGGTGGCCTTTTCCCTAACAATCTACGTGCTTAACTCATTTTGGTCTGAAATGTGGCTTAACCGCATTGTTGCATAACACCATCCACTTAATGCTACCAATTTTTTATGAAGGTACAAGTGTAGTTCAAAAGCATAGAAATTGTGAAAATAAATTGTTGCTTATGCTCAGATTTTTCTACGCAACAAAATCTTAAACGACAAATTGAAATTTGATGAGGAGAGATTCAGCTACTGTTGAAAACATATATATGAACTTTCAACTTCAACACCTCAAAGGGTTGAATTGACCAAGTGCCTCAACTCATGACCAATATTTTCGTTACAACCTGTATACACACGTGATATACACCGAGTCTCTTACTTTAGGAGATTTGAACCACGCCTTCAAATTAATATTTAGTAGAAACTTACACCAACAGGTGCGACAGAGATCGAACTATAGTTTCAGCACGGGAATTTCAGGAGGCGCTCTGAAACTGAGTCTAGCACTTACTAGAAACTCAATTTATTATCCTAACTCTTCCTGGGACCAGAAACATGGTATATCCTACTAGTTATATTAAATGAGATAAGTTCATACTCTCCTTAAAAAATTCCTAATTATCATGAATTAAAAGTACAGCAAATGGGTTTTTAAAACTTTGAAACAAAAGTAAAATGTACACAGGAAGTACTTCAACGGGAAGAGTTATAAGTTGAAAAGAAGAGAAATAAAAGTTCTTTTTATAATTAACTTTTGCATGAGAGAAAAGCTGGAAGTTTTCAGCATCAGGATCATAAAATCCCATTTGAAGTCACGAATCTCTTTTCCTGTTGACTTCAATTTCAACAAGCTTCGCATCTAATTATTAAAGGAAAATAAATACAACTTCTATAGTGCATTCAATCGCCTTCTTGATGTGCGTCATCGTTTGTGATGTATATTTTGAAGTCAAATGAGAATGACACTGACAAAATGTCCGGTACCCATTGGCTTACGTATTTATTCAAACGAAGATCCAATCAAACAGCGTGAAAAAATTATCATATGTAATACCACGAGAGTGAAAATTTTGTCGGCAAAATTTTTCGATTGTCATGAAAGTTTGTTGCTTGGCAATTTTGCGAATGACATTTTTAATTTAATGTCATGAGCAAAATAACCTAAAAGCAACAAACTTGAATACAAGAGAAAAATTTTACCTCACAAAATTTTTAATTGAGTGGTATTCGACATGACTATTTCACGAGAGAAAAACTAAAAAAGCATATGTTCAAACGTTTTATTTATTGCAAACTTCAGTTATAAAAAGCCAAAAAAATAATTACATTATGAGAAAAAATTACTTATTCATGTAAAAAGTACAATTATTATAATAATTTTACGTTGTAGCATTATTTTAGGGATTGTTTTGCATCATAACTTGTGATAAATTTGAGTTAAAAACTGAGGATTCCTTTTCTTTATTCTCATTTTCTTGAGAGTTCTCTATAAGTTGGAAATGGTGTTCTTCATTTAATCGTAAATATGGTTTCAAAAAATGGGCAGAAGAATGTCCTGTAAGCTTAATTACTTCTTGTTCACCAACTCCTTCTTTTGCTAATGCAGATATTGCAGAAGCTCTATGTGAATGATTGGTTATTTTTATTTTTTTTGTGTCTATACCAATTGATTCTGCCGATATTTCCGTCCACTATGAAATTGTATTAATTCCCAATGGTGAATTTTTGTACCATATTCCTTTCTCCCAATTTGGATGTACTGTTGAAAATAATCTTGTTGTTGTTAGATAAGCATTGGATTCTCTTTTTTCAATAATTTTTGAAAATAAACGAACGAGACACAAATTGTTGTTAGCATTATTTCTTACCAGCCACTTACTGCCAGATGAAGCTTTTGATCCTCCTTGTGTTGTTTTGGAAAAGACTGGATTATATTCTACCCCGCCAGTAAAATTACCTTTATTATCATATTCTTTTTTAAAGTAATTAATATCACAATTAGCAGCTTCATTTCCACGCCATGCTAATTCGAACAAACATAAATGAAAAAATTTTTTTTGTGACCCATCGGCCGTCAGGATTATCTTCAGAATAGCTTTCTACCATTTCCATTGATTCTTCTTTGGTAAACGCGTTAGAACTTCTTTTTCTGGTTCCAGGTTCAGCCTGAAGCTTTTTACGTTTTGTATCCCTGGCCAATCTAGCAAATTTATAGGTAATATCTTTAAATGGATCAATTTTGATGTTACATTCTAGGAAATATTTCTCCTGAACCATCAGTCGTATTCCAAAATGTTTTCAAACTTGCTTCAGTATAATCAGTTCCATCTCTTTTTTTCATGTTAAAACCATAATCTTCAAGAATTTTTGCTATAACTAGTTTAGAAGTATCCTTTTCTAACGTATAATTACGTGCGTCCAGAAACATTCTTAACTGTTCCCACGCAGACTTTTTTGTCTTCATTGTATTTCGCAGTATATTTTGCTTAATTGTACTCTCTATTTCATTTATTGAATTATTTCCAAATCTTGTATTATTCATGTTAATAATACTTATTTAGATTTTTGAAACAGTTTTAATAATTTCTAGACAGTTAAATAAATGGCTAAATATCTTAGTTCCTTCAGAAACCACTAACAAAGATTTTATATTGAATTTTATCACAGAGTGATAGAATTTCATACACATATATTTGATATATTAAACGTCAAAAGATTGCCGCGACAAGACAAAAAATTTCCAGTTCAAAACCTTAAAATTTTTTCAGTTATCAATTTACTCTAGTGAAATAGTCAAAGGTAATACCACGAGTGCTTCTAATTTTATCGATAATTTTTTCTTTCCCACGGTAACTTGTTTATTAGGCAAATATATAAGAACAAACCGTTTGATAAAATCACGAGTCCGTCAGGACTTGTGATTTTATCTAAATTCGGTTTTTTTGAATGTTTTTGCCTCAAATAAACAAGTTTGAGTGATTAAAATAAAAAAGTATGTGATAAAATTTAATGAACGAGTTGTATTTGGGAAAATTATTCCTTTCATCAATTTTGGAGTGGATTGTTGTATTAAATGATCAATATTCTCCTGGGTGATGGCACTGAATCGGTTTGTGTTCATTTTTCAATAAACCTCGAAGCTCTTTTAGTTGTCAATAATGATAAATTCAAAGTAAAATTTTGACGTTCCAATGTAAACATGGTTATATCGATAAGGCAGTAAAACTATCAGTATAATACCGAATGATTGGCTAGAATAATCTATTGCTATTGGTTAAAACCACCAAAATGTCAGATTTTGATGAGTGTAAAAAATAATCGCTGTAATTTGCTACTAGCAAATTTTCAGTAAAATTTTGATGCCATTGGTCGACTTGAATTTCTCTCTCATCACGATTGGCTGACAGGATCGTTCAAGAAATAATCAAGAATATTACAATCCTGTATTAAAAATTCAATATGAAGCGGGATCTAATCGCGATAACTATCGAAAATATGCCGCTAACTATCGAAAAGATCCTGTAAGCTATCGAAAATGTTCCTGTAGGTCTGTTACTATAGAAGCAAGTGTTGAAATTGCGCATTATTGGTCATTGTGCCATATGCCAAATTTCAAAATTCGTTGAAAGTTCTATTCAAGGAAAAGTAACAGCAAGTAAACCCAAAAATATGATAATTTTATTTCTGCTACTCGAGAAATATTCTACCGAATTACACTCAAACTGAACCTGATAATTTTTTTATTCAAGCATGTTTTCAGTAAAAACTGCATTCGGTTTATTTCATATTTGATAAAAAAGCCCTCCTCCTTCGGAGTCGGGCTGTTTCGCCGAAATATGAAAATAGACACATGCAGTTATTAGACAACATGCTTTCATAAAAAATTATCTGTAATTTTGATGCACCTGTGTAATTACTTCCGATAAGATGCCGCAACTATCGATGAGATTATAGGATAAGATCCCACTAGCTATCGAAAATTTCCCTGTAGGACCATAACTATAGTAACGAGTGTTGCAATTGCGCATTTGTCATTGTGACATATACCAAATTTTAAAATTCGTTGAAATGTCGCGATTTGGACAAGAGTAAACCCAAAAATACAATACGTTTATTTCTTCTACTCGAGAAATATTCTACCGAATTACACTCGTGCATCAGAATAAACCTGATAATTTTTTATTCAAGCATGTTGTCAGTGAAAACTCATGCAGTTATTAGACAACATGCTTTTATAAAAAATTATCGGTAATTTTGATGCACTTGTGTAATTACTTCCGATAATAGTATCATGTTATTTCAACGCCTTACAAATTTGAAGATCAGGTATATTTTCACTGGAAACAAACATCTATGTGCCCCGACAGACAATGAATTACAGTTCCAAGTTAAGCGGAGTTGGGATATCTCTACGATAAAACCAACCATTCTGGTTTATAATTAGTTAGAAGGGACAATCTCTTTTGTATGCCAGCTTTGGCGTATTTTCGCTATCTGAGATCATAGTACTGGACTGGAGATTACGCTGGAATCACATCAATACATTCATCCTAGTAAAGGGAATGCTGGGAATACGATACTAGCGATATACCCATAACTAACAGCCTACCGAAATTTATATTGACAAAAAACCTTCTCGGTTTTGCAGTCATTTGTTTGATTACAGTTTTCTATTACAATTGTCATATTTAAGTGAAGCATGTTATCAATCAAGTCAAGATAATAGTATTATACAATTATAACGCCTCAGAAATTCAAAAATTATCTTCCAAAGAGTATACCGTTCACTTGAAACTGTGATTCATTTTTTTGTCAGGGCACATATCCCAAGAACTGGATGTTTGTTTTCAGTGAACGGTTTACTTTTTGAAAAGTAATTTTCAAGTTTTTAATGCGTTATGGTACATAGGACGATACAATTATCTGGACATCTATTGATAACACGCTTTACTTGAATATGACAATTGTTACAGATAACTCCGATTGTGTAAATAACTGCAAACCCGAGGAGGTTTTTTTTTTGTCAATATTCACTTTGGTTTGTGGTTAGTTGCGGGGATGTCGCTATAATCACATTTTTAGCATTTCCGTCACTGGGGTAAATGTATTAATTTGATTTCAGCGTTATCTCCAGCCCAGAATTATGCTCTCAAAGCTTCTGGACGGATGATATATGTACATTGTACTGACGAGGCGCATATAGGCCGATAACGGTATACAAGTGTTGAATAGTAACGGGCGTAACGGGCATAGCGGGTATACGAGTAAGTAATTCTCTACCAATTTCTTTTTTCACATATTTTCAACCATCATTACTTACTTGCAGGTATCGCACTGAAGATGGCTTGATAGCCGAAAGCGCTTTGCAATTATAAAATTAAAATTTTCACACAGAATACAACAATGTTTTCTTGGTTTTTTATCTGTAGTATCTCTATATTTCATATATCATTTAGCCTGGATGTCATTGAGAACTATATTCCAGATTACTGTGTCACGTCGAACAAATTCAGGAAAAGTTACCAAAGTGTAATTTGAAAAATGCCGATCACAGTTCAATTCGAAATTTATAGCTATCTTTCAGGTTAATAGCGTTCAAGTGCGTCATTTTTTTGCAGCTCTATATTTCGACTTAAAACACGAATCACGAAATGAGCATAATTCAGTAGAATGTGAATTTATACACATGTTAAGGTGTACAGTAGATAACAGCTAAATATGCACAATATAATTTTTCTCCGTATCAACATATTGATATATTAATAGTTGTAAACGAACATTGGGCTTTTTCCGAGCTCTAGCCAAACGAATTTATAGCTTTACCGATAAACGTTAACTTATGGTCGTATGTGCAAGGCTGGCTAGATATTAATTTTGGGTCATGCACTCTAAATGCCCAGATATATTTCATGTGACATAGCTATATTGACTTGCTTCGTAGTAAATTGTTCGAAAAATTGATGCTGTCACGGTCAGTTTTTCAAATCCAGTTTTGTTTCAATATAAATTTTTATTTATTATATATAAGGATGATAAGGAGACTAGCGCTATTAGTGATATGTGTGATTGCCTAATATATAGAGTGTATTTATTATTCACGGAAACTGAATATCTATTTGTGATATTAATAGATTCATTGTGGTATATGGATTGAACGTTTCATTTACTGAGTGAGTTTTGAGTAAGGAACAACTTAATTATCTCGGAACATTATAGCGCTCTTTTAATAAATTC
Source organism: Galerucella calmariensis (assembly GCA_910591675.1). Taxonomy (NCBI): domain Eukaryota; kingdom Metazoa; phylum Arthropoda; class Insecta; order Coleoptera; family Chrysomelidae; genus Galerucella; species Galerucella calmariensis. The sequence continues at coordinate 10,663 of CAJUYG010005692.1, forward strand.
TGGTGTGCAAAGATCTTGTATATGGTCGATATTATGGTGGTATTTATGTTCAAGTTCAGGTTCTATGTGAGTGCGGCCTTCTCGCCACCTCCACTGCGACCCCCGTTAGGTTTATCGTGGCTCACCCCTAGGGATTACAATTCACCCCACAAGCCTGTGCTTCTGACGAAGTCCATGGTTGTATTTGGTGATAGTTTCTTGGAGTCGTTCGACTCTAAGGTACTTGAACCAAATATAGTATACCTTACTCCGCCCGAAGCTAATTGTCTCAGATCAGGTGATCCAGCGGACCATTCGACTGGTCCCCTTCTTCCTATCCACCGTGTGGAATAGTTCAAAAAATCGCGCACAGTTACTGCTAAATATGTGCCATCCTGTTTAAACCAGATTTTGCGGTCTAAATTAGGAAAGAAGTGGATCAGGAAAGAGCTGGATCAGATCAGAAATTAAAGTATTCTGCGGGAAATCCAGATATAATGCATCTGTTAAATTTTCTTTGAAAAAATATGAAATTGTTATCTTGGTTCATTGAATACTCGCAGATTTCAGTTCTCCGGTCAAAGTCGCCTTCAGATAACACTCACTTTATAAGGATAAAATTTTACCGTCTCAAAAATGTTTGATACTGAGGACTTCCCAACACCAAAATCCATAGATAATTCTCGCACTGTACAGTGAGGATTCTCTACTACCGACAAAACTATGTCTTGTTGAATATTTCCATTATTTTTTGGTCTATTTAGCTTTGGTACATCTCTGTATTTCCGCTCTATTTATTCTGCTTACCGTAGATTGTGGAATAGGTTCGATGCATTTCATGGAATATAGACATACAACTTGTTGAGTTCGCAACCTATCGCAATTACCAATCATTATTGATATTTCATTACTATCACATTTGGTTGAAGGCATTTTTTCAAAAAGTTGCTTGGATAGTCTTCACGTATCCGTATCTTCTCTAAATATTTTTCTCCACGACTGAATAATAACGCACGAGTTATTTATACATATTCAGCTGCTTAATGATATAAATTCTTCACACCAGTGAATAATGAAAAATAATTAACTCTCGTTAGCCAATCACATTCTATCATCATCAGAATTCTCGCTTGAATGAATTGGAAATAATAAATCAAATCCTCTTTTTTAAAACGCCAAATACCTGAATAACGCAAAACGCTCCTGACAGCGCGTCGTTTGAAACGTCAAAATAATCATATAATCATAATTCTACGTATTATATGGGGAAAAAAGTGGTCAACAGTAGCGATAGTGAAGATTTAATATGTGCGCTTCCCGAAACTAATTTCATTTATAAATGTAGGGGTCGATTGGAAATATGAGTTACGTATATATTTGCTTTTCTTATTTTCATAAATAAGTATGCTCTATAGCCCAGTGGTTGACTCTGGCGTGGACGATAGGGGTTCGATCTTCACTGAGAGTTTTTTCTCAGTCGTGGAAAAAGTATAGTCTTTCACTTGTGTAGAATGGCTATTATTCACTTGGATGATTTCTAGCCATCATTCTGCACTCGTTGAGAAATAAACTATTATAGTTCACGGGCTTATATCACTAACAAAAGCTGTTAGATACAATGTTAAGAATAATGCAAAGTGTTTTTAATAGTTTATTAAAGTAGTTGTATAACAATACGTCCACAATTATTCCATTCAATATGTGTATTACGATCATTCTTTATTCACTATTTTGTAAGCAGCTTACACATTTGCCCACTCTGTACCAATTTGAAGCAATGTATGATACATTTTTGGAATCAACTCAGCAAAGAATCCGCAAAATGAAAAAAGGGAGGTTCCATTGAAAAGAATGGTAATGATGTCATCACACGGATGTGATTCACCAATTATAAACTATTATCATTTCAAAAAATATTAAATTGAAATCAAAAATCAACCCGCTTCAAAATTTTTTTATATTATTGTATTTTTAGCTAATAGTGAATTCATGCGTTACTTTATGGACGCACTGTATATTCACTCAATTTATTATATATAAATTCGAGTATGATAATTGATTACGTATATCAGAGTGGTTATCAAATTGACCATTATCTGACGCGACTGCGGCTGTCAGAAATTCAATTGATTGAGACGACTTGTGCACCACTGATTAGGAAATGACAATCATCAGTTTGAAGAACAACTTGGATTTTGTTTACGATCTGCTTTTGATGAATTGCCGGATGGGTTTTATAGCGAACGAATCGGTAGGGGAATTTAATCGATTAAGCGACACTTTTTTACTCGGATGGAAAATGAAATTTGGAAGTGATAGATGGAATCAAGATCCCTTCGATCACCAAATCATGATTTTTTTTATTTCACGATAAATTATTTGATACGAGATACGTGATCAAATATTTAATTTATTTTTATGGCTTTGAACGTTGCATACTTTAATAGCAGCTACAAAAATTTGATGTACCAAAAAAAAATCCAATATAAAAGTTGACTAAAAGTAAACCCATGCGATGTGTCTGGTACATTCCCCCACTAAACTATATCTAATGGAATAATAGAAAAAACAGAAGAAGAAATACTTTATTACTGTTTTGACGACAAGGTGCCCGCCAGAATAACAGTGATGTATTTATTTCTAGTATCATTGAAATGTGTGGTTTGAGTTGATCAAGGATGCAACATTACAATACACTAACCGGAACGTTGAGGTGGTCAAAGCTATCCCTGGCTATATTAATGGAACGAGCCAAGAATGTATTATGGAGCTCAAG
>CAJUYG010005693.1:0-13410 GCA_910591675.1 Galerucella calmariensis
TTTTTTTTTGTAACTTTACTGAGGTGAATTCCACATCGTATCCGATCAATCACTTTAACAATACAGATGATGTATGATGAAGGATAACTTGGAAAAGTCTCACAAGATATAACAAATCGATTGTTATTAAATTATGGTAAGTTGCAATGGTAGCAGTTTCTCAATCGCTTGGTTGAATTGATTGGAAACAATGGAAAATGTATCAAAAAAAGTTACTCTATCACATATTGCGTATGTTGGATAAGTTGTTTCTTCCAAATTTCATTTGCGTATGATACATTTGACTGATCTTGAGGGTGAATCTTGGTCTGAACTCAGGTCAGTGAACTCCTGTGAAGCAAACACTAAGAGCCGATTCTACAATTACAGTATAAAAATCAGTATACTTTTATTTTCGATATTTCATACCTAGATTTATATTAAGAATAACTGCTTGTCAGTTCTACAATTCATTACTATGACAGCTACACTTTCTCCGGGAATATCTCGCCGGTAGTTCCAATCAACCAACATTTTGACGTTTATTGTTTTGGAAAGCTGGAATTTATGAAATTTTCTATAATATCTCAAACTCTTTGGCTTGTTTGAATTCACAGGATTCCTCGCAGGAACCAGGTTTATATTCAAATTGTAGAACCGGCCCTAGGAGAATACTTAGCAAAAAAGGCTGCAGGAACCTAGCAGGACAAAATGGAGGTTGTCGCTCAAGGATCCTGAGCTGGATATACGTTGCCATAGTAAGACTAATCATCATCTCTATAGATTACATGGAGTTGTAGGGCGAGCATGTTGACGACGAAAGACAACCAAGATTTAAAGAGTATGCATTCGAGCGATGAACATATTCAACGGCGGCCATGTGAGTGACTATCAACTTCAGACTCCTACACATGGTAATGGATAGTTTTGCAAAAAGGAGAAGATACGGACTTAGTAGAGCTATAATCATTAGAAAAAAACGCTTCTTAGAAATTAGGGATCCTGGGACATGCCACGTGAATTTGGGTTGAAGAAGTATAACTTTCCAAAGAAATTCGATACGAAATTTAATAACAAGGAGGGAGGGGATCCCAACACCAAAGTTGATGAAATATATGGATTATTGACAGTAATAATATCAGCATTTTTAAGATGACCCTGAACTCACCTCTCACTCATTCTATGAAGTTCTATGAATCGCAAGTCAGTTATTTCAAAGAGGTCACTATCTCTAAGCTTTTATCGTTGTCGACGTAGGAGTGTGTATCTTTGTGCTTGTTCCACCATCAAAAAACTTTCCCTGGCAGTACGCAACATTGTAAAAAGAATAATAGTTTATAACATAAAAAATGATATCTCTAGTTTTCGTAAATATGTGCAAAAATCGACAGAAAACACAAAATGTTTTTATTTTTGGAACTTTAGTTCTTTACGCAAAAGATCTGACCGTTACGCTACGTTATGTTACGTTGCTTCGTTATGTGCCTTGCTTGCGTGCTTGTGCCTCCTTAGTCTCTCTCTCGTTTACGAAGCAGCGATTCATAATAATATGCTCCTGCCGGGATTCGAACCCGGGCCGCCCGCGTGCAATGCGAGCATTCTACCACTGAACTACCGATGCTATATTTAAATTCTATGCAAAGCTGGTATTCGCAGTGCCGGTGATCTACTTGAATTTGTTCGGATCAATTTTTACTATTATTTCCATAATTTTTTTCGCGCGATTAAGGGGTCTAGCACATTTACTTTTCGAAATATAGGTTGTTGAAATAATGAAAACTTGAATATTTTAATTCGATAACTTTAAAATGGATGGATAAATTGATTTGACATTTGGCAGGTTGTTTTTAAATGTAAAAGGGTATATTTTGAAAAAAATTGTAGTTTGTGCAACTAGTGTGGATATGATGGCCATATCGCACGAGGACGAAGTTCAAGTGCGATATGGACAATCCACACGAGTCGAGCAGCATATTTTTTGTACGACCCACTTAAGAAAAAATCTAGAAAATAAAAATTTCTATAAACTGTAATACTTACGTTATGAAATCAAACAATTTTATTTTGTTTAATCTACATTGTATTTAAACATAAAGTGACGCGTTTCGCTAACACAGTAGTTTTTTCAAACGAATGGAGGTATAATGGGAAACTTTCTATTTATACAGTGCCTTAATACTTTAGTTTAGTTTCATTTCCTTGTAAATAGATTATAATTTTATTGTTAAATATCCGTATGATTTAGTATTAAGGCACTGTATAAATAGAAAGTTTCTCATTATACCTTCATTCGTTTGAAAAAGCTACTTTGTTAGCGAAACGCGTCACTTTATGTTTAAATACAATGTAGATTGAACAAAATAAAATTGTTTGATTTCATAACTTACTATGGATCTACATCAAGTAAAAGCCTCATCTATTCAGTTTTTGTAATACTTATAACTTCAAACTAAACATTTTACAATTCAATTTTATGTTTCCACTAATTTTTTGGTAAACGTACAGTTCTTGAATGTCCAATTTGTATAATGCTACGGTTTCATTTTTTAAATATACGATGCTGTTATAAGTAGATGTTGCCAGTCGGACTCCCTCATGGAGGGTACCGTACCATTATCTATAATAATGAATATTCTGCTAAATATTTCAAACGTCTACCTGTAGTGGTTATTATTATCAAGCAGAATAATTATTTTTGAAAATAAGAGTAACCATTAACAAAAAAACTTTTTCACGGGAATCGAACCCAGGTCTACGGCGTGAGAGTCTGGATTGCTTACTACTCGACCACTGAGAAATATGAAAATTGTTTATCTATAACGTCAGATGTACCTATTACATAATATTATAAAATCTGAAATCCCCTTAATCCCCGTATTTGTTGGTAATTTGTACGGATTATTTCTTTTAAGTTTATCTTTGTAAATGAATATTCTTGATCCAGTGCGCTTCTATGAGAAACTTTTTTTGACAAGTTATTTTGACGTTTCTCTTAAATTGAAAAAGATGAATGACGGATACTAAACTCGAATGCTGATTGGTGGATTTAATATACGTTCTAAGATGTATATGAAATCATATCCGTTTAGTTAACTGATGGCCTACATTTCCATTTTGTAAACTGTGCAGAATGGTAGTTTGTGCAACTAGTGTGGATATGGACAATCCACACGAGTCGAACATTATATTTTTTCTATGATCCATTCAAGAAAAAATCTAGAAAATAAACATTTGAATATACTGTAAAATAAATATAACTTGAAATTAAAATGTTCATCAATTTTATTCATAATCGTACCAATTCAATTTTATGTCTTCACTAATTTTTTGTGATAAACGTACAGTTCTTAAATGTACAATTTGTACCATGCTACGGCTTCCCTTTTTAAATATACGATGCTGTTATGAGTAGATGTTGCCAGTCGGACTCCCTCATAAAGGGTACCGTACCATTATCTATAATAATGAATATTCTGCTAAATATTTCAAACGTCTACCTGTTGTTGTTATGAATATCAAGCAGAATAATTATTTAAAAATAAAATTGACAGTAAAAAAAATTTCCTCACGGGGAATCGAACCCGGGTCTACCGCGTGAGAGTCTGGTATGCTTACTACTCATCCACCAAAGAATATGAAAATCGTTTATCTATAACGTCAAATGTATTACATAATTTTTTCTCAAAAGGAACTAAAGTTCCTACCGTGTGTCCCGCGACACGTTCTACCTTTTTTTTATTAGGAATTAAAATGCATAGGCTAGAATATGTCACGATATGCCAGATGACATAAGTTTCAGAATAAGTGAACCAATATACCTATCAAGTGAAACGACCCGTATTTTCACGACTAATCAAAAAATAGAATCTCTGATTGTCAATTTTTGTAGGCCGTTACGATTGTATCGTAAAATCGAATCCCGGTGCTGACTCGCGATTTATAGAAATTTATAGTTTGAGTAGGATATAAGTTCGGAGTAGTCATCTTTAAAATGTTGATATTATTACTATGAATAGTTGATATCTTCCGAATCAACTAGAACCCTTGTAGAGCAGATCAATAAAAGGATTACTATTTTTCCAAATCCCAATGAATTCTGTCGAATATGACGAAAACCATTTTCGTTTAACTTCACTTTGAAAGACACTTGCTTCAAAATTGCTTCCCAAAACCAAGAAAACACGATTGTGAAATAGAATGGGATGATCCGATACGATCGAATTGAAGATCGCATTCGACATCGACCGACTCAATAAAATCGTTCCGTGGAGAATTCCGCTGGAGAATTTCTCAGTCACTCGCATTCTTTGATAACTTCATGTACTGAATTGGATCGAATGTGAAACTTCTTGGAGTCTCGAACTTCTAAAATGTCATTCATGATGAAAGTTTTTCAGGTTAAATCAGCCGTAAAACGCGATTTCAAACTATGTGAAACTAAAAGGCCACAATCAGAAACTTAATATTTCTTCTTAACTAGTTTGATAAATACTTAGAAAGCAGTGCAGCCCAAGCTAGTCTTTTCAAGGTTCCTTTATTTTCAGACTGTGGAGAAAATGGTGCAAGTGGATAACTACATATCTTCTGAATGTTCCTTATGGTGTTTTCATTATTCCTTTCATTAATTTCCCAAAAAAATTAGCAAAAATTAGTAGACACGTTAATTATCATGAAAGTTTAAACGAGCCGAGGTCAAAGGCTTATATAGCTCGAATAAAACATAAAATTCACTAACCATTTACAGGAAATGGAGTGAACGGAATAAATGACAATAAAAGTATTCAGACTAGCGCAGATAATTAGTAGGCTATATTACGGTCTTTGAAAGAGCTTACTGTTAAAGCGTTTACAACATTTGATGGAAGAGAGTTTCAAATGTCAAACACTCGATTTAATAGAAATCCTTTATGGTATTTAGAACGTAATTGTTTTTTTCATTTGAAGCGATGTCCACGAAGCCTGTTACTTATCGATTTTCAGAGGAAGAATATGCGACAAATCACAATAAAACTTATTTTTCAAAGCTTTCTAGACCATTATTAAATCCCCGCGAAGCCTTCCACGAGCGAATGCCAAACAGTTCAGCAGTTTATACGTTCTCCGTAAGAAGGGCGGCTGGTATTTTCTTGAAGGTACCCAGTCCATATTCCACAGCAAACTCTGAGGCTGGTCTTATATAGGTATAAAAAATTTTCACAAAATTTTGAGGCTAAATTTCACAGAATGTCTTAGACAGAAAGTGAAGTGAATTTTTAGCTTCACTACAGATGCACTGAATATGTTGAGACCACGATAAATTTTCGTTAACGAGTGAGCCTAGATCTATTTGCTGGGGAACAATGTATACTATAAAGATAAGGTACATACCCATTCCTTGGGTTACTATTACCAATATTTTTTTCGGGAAATGGTTTCAGCAACCATTATAAAGATTAATCAAGCTTTTATATAATTCTGGATCCTACTTCACATTATGAAAAAATTCTACATTCAATAATATTTTGAAGTTCAAAACTGTAAAGACTTGCAAAGCTATTCGAGAAAAATGTTAGGCAACCAGAAATATCCCTATTGGTTAACAGAGTTCGAAATAAATATTGGCGTGGAACCATTAAACGTTAAAATAATACACTGCTGCGGAAACCTAACAATGTGTTATATTTGGTTCACACAATATTAATAAGTATTTACAAAACCATTAACACATTACACAATAATGGTTCTGAAGCACGTTAAAGAGAGATATCGAAAGAGAGAGAGAGAGAGAGAGAGAGTTAGAAGAGAGTTAGAATACCACACTTTCTGCTTTGTTAGCACGTTATAGAGAGTCTTGAAATACCGCACTTTTCACAGATAAACGTCTTCGCGTATGAAGCTTGCTTTCTGCAATCGTAAGAGAGTGAGTTGGAGTTTAGTTTTCTTTTGAATTGAAGAGCCCAATTTCGGTGTTTGCAAGATGTTGTGTTTTTGGCTTTTGTTGTTAAACTGGCTTTTTTTGTGTGAAAAGGGCAAGTTTGAGATAGGCCGATTCCAGGCGGAGAAAAGGAACGGGTCGACCTAAAGAACCACATCTGGTTGCAGAGTTGTCACGTTTAGAAGATTGAAATATGAATAAATCTCTTGGATTGTTTTTCAACAGATAACAGATATGCTTCCTCGACACGCTGTAAATTTAGCTGTAAAAACAATGTTCCAAAATAGTATATTATGCAACGATCATGTAATGATGTTAATGCGAGTGTTTTAATAACCATTACATGAGAGTTGCATACACTATTTTTTTACGAAGAAATTTAATTTGAAAAATATATAAAGAAAAATGCACTAACCCGGACTCGAACCCGGTATGTGAAGATCGAAAGCTACCCTGTGCGGCGCCTTTCCCCGCCGTGCTACGGGACCACATGGTGGAACTAATAGCATGAAGCGTATATAGGTTTGTTACTGTTATACAAAATTTGTGATAAATTATTGTGAACAAAAATTAATAAGCATTTACCTTGGTTATTAAATATTTTTGGTTTGGTGCTCGACATCTATTTTAAAAACTAAGGAAAACTATTTAAACTGTCATAAAACACACGTCTCTCTTAGAAACTGTCAAACATTCTACAGAAAATATTGGGTCTGCTTACTTGGGTATTTGAAAATCTGGATTTATATTGGTTAATTTTCCAGTTTCATAGTGAAAATCATTGTTATCATGAGTATCACAGCTTATATTATAGGAGTAGAAATACCAATTAATCGCCCATTTTCTGTTACCCCTCCACTTGCTGTTTTTTGTAAAAAAATGGATTATGCTCAATTTCAAAAAAGCAGCCTATCTAAATTGCAGATCACATTGTAGCTACGATAAGGACCAACATAAATTTTCGTTCATTTTATTTTTTAGCGAACATTCACCATACTATGTATCTTCAAAAACTCCTTAGCTCGATATTAACCCTTCACTGTAATTTATAGCAGTTTATATAAATCTCTAGATATAAATCTTTTATACCATTTACAGCGTCTTGTTTGCGGTCCATTCTTGACTTTTTGCCGGAGTCATTAGTCCGACCTCATTTCAGTTTAATATTCAATGAGCGTGGATTGCGTGGATTTAAAGATCTGCAGACTCTGGTTAATAACATTATCACAAAATATAGCGGCTGGAATAGAGTGGGCGTATAAAGAGTCGGAATAACTTGAATGCTGAAACAATATTTGCTTAATAAAGGATTAATTTTGAGTCTTCTAATTTAAAAGAGTATTGTGAAGATATTTTGGAAATTTAAATTGTTTCCAAAGCTTAAAAACTAGCTTGTCTGAAATTTTAATTTGCAGAAATTTGCTATATCATAATAGTATATTATGCAACGATCATGAAATGAAGCTTCAAACTATGTTTTAAAAATTGATATTAATTAAAAAGGAAAAATCTGGAATCAGGATTCTCACACGTCACTTAATGATATTAATGAATAATTGAAAAACTGGGAAGTTCCTTATTGATGAATGTATTTTTCTGCCTTTCGTTGACTTATATTTTTTTTCAGATGGAATATGCGCGATAAGACTCTTACGATGCTTCTCCACATCGGGTTTCTCCACTTTTTCATTTCAATACCATGCTCTATTGCGTTACCATTAGACATTGATACTGGTGACGATTCAGCAATTAAACAAACAGAGGTGACATCATGCGATGACAATTCAACAGAGCTTCTCGCCGATTATACTAATAGCAACTGCTATTTGATAAATGGTATGTGTAGCTGTGTCGAAAACTATAATTTCAATTCATCATTGACACCTGAAACGGACGGAGTTGAAGTTGGGAAGGAAATGTTTGCTGATGGTACGTAGAAAATTTACTCTTTGACAATTTAGATTAAACAATGTGCTGTTATACACAATTGTGTGTATTCAAATACTCTGATGTGTTGCGGATAAAATATCGCATTATACTTAAAACAGATGGATATGCATTGCATCGATTGAACGATGGATGGAATGATGATTTTCATGTGTCAAGCTGCACGTCAAATTCCTTTGATTGCGTGATACTTCACTTCACTAAAAAATTCTAAAATATCAATGAAAATAAGACTAAGTAATTTGAGCTCATTTTCAGCAGCAATACACCCTCATCGAAAGTGCTAATCTGCGTGAGGTTGTATATTGTAGCCTCAAATAGATATCATGTTAAAAAACTCGTTATGACTTCACCGATTTTCTGAAATAACTGACACTGTTCCCTACGTCAAAGAACACGAGTGGGGCAGATTTCTTACTCCCACAGCTACCCTGCCTAGCCTACCCCACCAATTCCACCACCCTACCCAGCGCTGAGATGCATGATTTCCCTTCTACAAACCCATGCTGGTTCTACTTGAAACCCCCATTTCTACGAACTTTCTCCCCAATCCTAACCCTTATTATCCCCTATCTTAATTCACCCAAACCACACAGCAGGCTGATAAGCCTGTAGTCCCCTGTCCTTTCCCATCCCAAACCTGTGTTCTTCACAAGAATCACCCTGGCCACCTTCCACCTTCCACCTTTCCGGGAACTCTTCCTTCCTCAGTACCCTGTTGAATAGTTCCAAAAAGCACTCCCCATTGTCATCCAACAGCCTCTTCACCAATATCATCTCTTATGCCATCTATCCCTGTGGCTTTCCTCACCTTCAAATTTCTCCTCCCCTTCTCTACTTCCCACTTCTCTACCGGCCTTATCCCTCTCATTCTCCCTTTCCCCATAGTATTATGGGCTTTCTGATTCCTGCCTCCTTCTATCCCTGTGAACGATTTCTCCATGTTATTTTTCTCCCAATCATTCTTTTCATCGCTATCTCATACGCCTTTCCCCATGGTCTGTTCTCCAGCTTCCCCAGTAACTCTTCCCACTTCCCACTTCCTTCTTCTTTCTCTCTCCACCTTGCGCTTCAGCACCTACTTCTTCCCCTCATATCCACATTTTCCTCAATCCTTACTTTTTCCCTCAACATTCGTCTCCGTTTCTTCTCACACTCCCTCCATAGACTCTATATTTCCTTATTCCACCAGTAATTAGCTCTCCACTTCCACCTATTGCCCCTCTTTTTTTCTCTCCTACCGCCCTGTAACACATTATACAGTTTCTTTACATCATGATCAAACCCCTTTCTATCTCTCCCATTACTTCCTTCCTCACTCTTTCTGTCTAGGCCTTCGCCCACTCCCATCTCCACTTCTCTACTAACTCATTTCTTCCTCTTTTTATATTCGTCTCCACATACCCAAGCTTTCCTCATCCTCCAGCTCCCTCCAATTACTTACTCTTTCCCCCAGCCATTCATCACACGCCCTCACCGTCACCCCTCACCACTCACGGTCGGCAACAGTCCAGCTTTCAGCACCGCCAACCTGTTGGATGTCAACACTTCCTCCAGGATCTCTCCTCTCCTGACCGTTTTTCTCCCTCCCCATGCAGTATTTTTTGCATTGAAGTCGCCTGTCACCATTCTTCTCCTAACTCTCCTTTCCCCTTCCTACACCCTAAGATCGTCCTCCAATCCCGTCATTCTCCTCTCACATTCTTCCAGGCTGAAATTTGGGCTAATATATACACTGTACAGCACCATTACTTCCATGCGCATGGAAAGGTTAAGTTGTTAATATGCAAACTGTTTCATTAGTTAGGTGATTTTCACCCTGATTAACAGAATTAAATATGGCAAGATATCAAAATAAACCATTCACTTCATCCATTACCATTTAATTTGAATTGAGAACGGGAGAAGAATTGTTCATTTTCAGAATTTCAAATTGACGAAGTGGTCTAGATAAAAGCTAAATATGCTTGGGGCGCGAAATAATTTCCTCGAATTTCCTTGCGACTGGAATTGTGACATTAATAGTACGGTTCATGATGTATAAAGGAAAATTTTGAGGAAAGCTGCTACGTTAGGAAGAGCTTCATTAAAAAGTCGGTAGGGTGGCTTCAGAGAAAACTTGTTTATCTTATTATTTCTGATAATTTCAAATTTGGCTTCAAGATAGTGGATTTATATATCACTGCTGACTACTTTTCATAAAGAAGGTACCGAATCTCCTGGAGTCGACAAATGTATACCTTCAATCTTATAGAATATTTTTAAATGTGATATTATTGTATCGCTACTAAATTTCAGAGTTCCTCGAACAAATTATAGAACCAATAGCCATTTCTATGAATTACCACATAGGACAAACGCTCACAAATTTTCACCATTAACCCAACTTATCATTGAATACTCTTGGATTGAGTCAAACATAGATATTTTCTGCACAAATAATAGACAAATAAAACGAATTTTTCTCCGGGGTAATTCATAGGAAATATTTCACTTCGCATATAATGTTTGTGTAAGTCTCTTTTTGTGAGTGCCTAGCTGTATATGAGTGCTTACTTTTTTTCTCTAATACTGCATTGTATTATTTTTTTTATTTTTTTTTTCTCACCTGTCATTATTATCCTGTGTTTGTCCTGATTCTGTAATTGGGCTTGCCCGAGGATATTGTTATTGAATGAAGAAATAAATAAGAATACTCTACGTTTGCTACATCTGTTTGAAACAGAATGTTTTTGCTTTTTTATTTGCTCAGAATATTTTGATAAAAAAAACTTAACTTCCCCAATGAAATTAAAATTTAAGGAATTTTATACATTTTTCTATCGTCTACTTTCCACCGAATAAAAGTGAAAAGGAGAACATTTTTTTTGCGACACCTTCGTCTTTAACAAGAAAATGTCTTTTAATTTTAATCCATTGGGAATTATTTCGGTTGAACGCATAAACTTTTCATTAGGCAAAAGAATTTTACTTTTAACCAAATTTTCCTCTTAAAAATTAAGTTATATAACGGAAAGTATAATGAAAATTCAAATTTATTTTCCGTTTCTCGCACCTTTTTCACGCTCGGCATGCTTGGAGACCAATCTATTTTTATTAATTCATTACTCACCTTCATCTCAAATTTATTAAAAAGAAAACTTTTTGAAATTAATTCCCAACTGTATTTTGATATAAACAAACTAGTGTAGTTAGTTTTCATCCGTTGTCATCGAAAATTATAATTGAGAGAATATTGTGAAATTTGAAAACTCCCTCGGAAGAGCTGGGAAAACTATAATTAATTTTGCAAAATTGAACAAAGGCATTTTCTCTTGGAAATATATCGAAAACCATTCAACTGCAAAGATCGGGTGTAGACCCAGCATTGTATCTGACGCTCCTGTTGCAATAATGACGGTGAAGCAGTGTCGAACGCGGTTAGTACTTGGATAGGTGACCACTGACCGTTTAAGAGCACGTACAAACTGCAACGGGAAACTTTAGACTACTAGGGTGGATTTTAGACTACTAGGGCTAGTATCATATCACAGCTCGTGGGCATTAGGTATACCAATAAGCACGAGGTACAACGTAGAATGGAATATATGCAAGAAAACAACAAACTCGTCCCAGCTAACTATGTAATTTTTCAGAGGTGCCACAAATATACAATATTCTTCCAACTTTGATTTAAGTTTATTTCATGGTAGAAATATTTGCGACTAACCTTTCTGGTCCATCAGTTGAGAAACATTTTTCTCAAAGTGAAAGGCAAGGAAATGAAACTATTGTGCGCCATTGTTTTCAGTGATTTTTAAACACTTTTTCTCAATTATCCCACAAACACCACCGCGAATGTTCTTAATACGATATAACATCATACTATTTTTCATTGTGTCACTGACAAATATTCAGGAATAAACTGGTGAATATTATACAGCTGTGGGACGGAGTAATGTGGAAGGATGGAAAATGAATCACTTTTGCAACTGGTTATACAGTCATTTTCAGTTTCAATGACCAATTAAAAATTTTTCCTTCCTTCTCACTTCTATATTTACAAAATTCATTCAAGCCCATACCATATATATTATTTTAAAATTTGGTACACCTAATAACCATTCCCAAGTAACAATTTATGCTAATTATTGGTTGAAAAAGTGCTTTAGCGGTTTATTGTTCAGTCTTCAGCTGAATATCGGTATCAAATTTATGTTGAATAAACCCTTGTTAAGCTCTTATCCACCCAAAAGTGAAGAATTTAAACAGCTATTACTGGACATTATGACTGCCAGTCATGACTGAAGAATAGCTTCTTCAGATCTTATTTAAGTCGTTGTAGCTTCGCCTCCTTTGCAGATTGTGTAGTGTAGTGTAGCTGATTCAAATTGCTGACAAAGCTTCTATGCAGCTCTTGTTCAGTTCACCTACAAAGCAAACACAAATTAGTAATGCATTATACATTCTTTTATTTCTGAATTTTATATTATTTATTCATCTCAACTACCTAAGTTACATGCTATTATAATTGAATTTACAAATATTTCTACTTACCTTTTTTTTCTTCCTTCCTTTGGTGGGGATTGGACCTGGGACCCGTGGATTATCATTTACCAATTGATTCATCTTTAGCCTCTGCGCCAAACGAACACATGCTAAATGTTTGCGAATGGTATTTGTAAATCTACATGATACATGATTCAGAAATTTCTGCGATTATGTGTTTATTAAAAAAAACTTACTGATTGAAGAACAACTTTGAATTTAATATTAAAAAAAATTAATAGACGTGATGAAGAGCCCCCATTAAAAAAAGTACAATTTATTCCAAGTTCATAAACATATTTATATCATGTATTAGAAGTACGGAACGTTCAATTAAACTTGATTGAACCTGATGGTGAACGGCCACCAGCAGAACCAAGCAACATTATTAAAGCAGCTGATATCTTCATAAATTCACCAGAACCTGATGAACTGCCACAAGCAGCACCAAGCAACATTATAAATTCATATGATGTAATGAATGCAAGCTTTATGAATTTGCCAGTCGAGTGACATAATCAAAAACATAACCTAAAAATCGCTGAATGATACACACAACTGCATGCATAAATTCTCATTTCATCGAATATCACATGGCTGAAGTATTATATGTTTAAGTATCAATTTTTTGTTCACACACTACGTATATATCTGAACAATATTTTTAAAATGGGCTGAACTTCTTCTTCTTCTGAAGAAGGAGGAGGGTTTATTCAGTGCATACCAAGCTGACTATGAATAGCTGAGCTACAGCTGTTCAGATTTCTGTAAAAGCGCTTAACCAGCTCATGTTCAGCCATTTTCAAATAGCTGAACAATGACATAGTTGATGATTAGAAAAACGCTTTCTCAGCCTGTATTTAGCTAGTAATATATAGCTGAACAAAAACGGAATGAGTAAGCTGAAGAAATGATTATTCAACCCAAGTTTAGCTACATAAGCATATTGCTGAACAATATTTACTAAGTTGGCTGAAGAGGCACTTATTCAGTATTTAGTTCAGCTTTATGGATGCTGCTGTATAATGGCATCTATATTGTCT
>CAJUYG010005695.1:0-13409 GCA_910591675.1 Galerucella calmariensis
GTTCACCCTGTATCTATAAGAGTTCAAATACGCTTTTCTTGGAACGGCAAATAATACAGTTTAGGTCATCGTGAGAAATTGAAACTTGAAATTTTTTGGGAGAAAAAAAGTAGTTCAGTCACACACAATATTTTTTTTTTAAATAGCTCTCACTTTAACCACTATAATTTTATAATGCCCCAGTTTTTCGAAGATTGTACTGATAGTATATTTAAGTGAAAGCGTATCTAAAATATAAAACCCCGAAATTAGCCACCAGATAAAAGAAATAGTTTGCGGTTATCTCTATTATGTTTTTAATATTTGGGTTCTCTTTACGGATTTGTGATACGCACTGCCTACCTGTACATTTCCTTTGAAATTGTGACAATATTTAACGACCTATATTTGCTACTGTTAAACTTTGCCCGAAGGGAAACTGAAAATAGGACAAAAGTTGATGTTTTTATTTGATCTATAGCTACGAGCTATAAGTTGAATTGTTCTCTTACTGTAAACAACCCAAGTAACACAATAAGCATCGAAGTAGATTTAAAATCGACTTTTGAGTCACTCTTGAAACTAATAGGAAATTAAAACCATCCACTAAAGCTTCTATAAGTAGCATTCATTACGTAATCGCTGCCTAAAGGGAGCGCGCGGTTTGGCCTTAAAGTAGATTTGAAAGCTTATTAGCAATTCAACCTGTAGGCCTAAATAGCCATAAATTGGCACCAAAAGAGCATTTCATTAGATTGGCTGTCAGAGTGATGTAAAGAAGCAGTCGTTTAGTCCAGATATGGCTTTCAACGCTTTGAATGATCATGCGTAGTTAAACATTTCTCGTGAGAATGTAATGAAGTCATTATCTGTATTTTTTGCCTAATTTTCATTCCTTACTAGCAATCATTGCTAATTGGTTACAATATTTAGTCTTAAGCAAGATAAGACGTCTTTTAAGGAAGGCTGAAACTATTCTATAAAATAATGCTTAGAATATGCTAAACTCTATCTGGGTTTAGATTCAGAGATCTGGGTAAATTCCACATCCTGAGCCCATATTGGTTTTAGAGCCATCCGTGAAGAAGCGAATTGCGCCTTCTTCTGATGTGTCTTGTGTGTTATATTTAATGATTACCTTGTAGGGCCTATGGAAGGCATATTGTGATGATCTATAACTTTTACATTCAACATTCCCCACAAAAAACTGTCAAAATAGTAATTATAGCTTGTCATATTAATTCTTGATAGTAAATTTCTTAAAATAAACTAAATCTGTCAGGTTTATGGATCACGGTAATAAAAAAATATGTTTTGCCTTGAATAGATAGTAATTTTTTTTAGAAAAAAATCCGTTAAAAATTGTATATTATATTTTTTACAAATCCAGGAAGTTATTTGAAATTTAAATAAAAACTACACCTGCTAAATTGATATACATTTTACATTAATGTAAGATGGTGATTCATTCTCAACTATACTTTTAATTAAAAACAAGTGTTAGTTATTGATATAATGTCATTATACAGGATGTCGAGTAATAGATAATGATAAAGGATCATTATTGGGAGTATACTATTTTAATAATAAATTAAAGTTATAAATAGTTCTTTTGAATAATAGTTATTTATGTAACAAGGAAAAAAAACGTCTTTTATGGAGTCTGCAAATTTATACAGTAGGAAGGTTTGAAAACGTTCAAGCCAACTTCGTGCGAACAGAATCTCCATAAGAGCGGACAATTGCTGTGAGAGTAAACAATGTATTGTACGTGCAATCTTTGAAAAAATATCAAGAAATTAATGGAGTTCTCTGTATCGTCGATTAGCAAGTTTGGGTCTTAATCTACTTGGTTTTTACATTAAACTCGATGGTGTGAGGATTTGTGTAACTCCAATACCTTACATTTTGTGTATTCACATTTCCATTGAGTCAAGAAGTACTTTCGTCACTAAAACAAATTGTTTTTGTGTAATGTGGATTTTGATTAATTTTATTTGTCATACATTCACCCTCCAAATTTTATTAATGTAAGTGTAGCCGTTCAAAAGATACGAGGGGGGGAGGGGACTTTCGAATAGTACTGTATATTTTTTTTCAGTACAAAAGCTCATAAACTGTCTGTTGTGTTTGGTGTTCTTTGGTTCGCTTTAAATCACTTTATTTTCTATAATTCCCAATGAATCACATCCAAAACGAGACATTTTAAAAAATATTTTTTTCAACTTTACTTGTCAAACTGATTTTATTTTTAATTATGATGGATTCACAATGGGATTACCGTGGATACGTAAACAATGCAAATATCGCAGTGCTCTTTCGGTTTCTACAGTGCAGTTACCGCTGTAATCAATCGATAATTGCACTTCTCTCATGGGATTTTCTACGCATAAGGGAAATATTAATCTATCATTATCTATCATCTATTTAATAACCCTCTATTTGTGTTTATCTCACAATAAAAATACAAAAAAAAACATTTGGGCTTAAAGTGTTCTATTATACTATTACACAGCAAACACAAAAGACTGAACGACAGGTATAGAATATACCTGAAAGTATTCAAAACACCCCAAATCAAAACAACCGGAGATAATATTACACTTCATCCGATTGTAGGTGTAAATGGACTAAAGCCATTCACAAATTTTCACAATTCCATTCATGAGCACGTAATACCAATAAACATTGTAAACAAAAACACTTTCAAAGGCCAGCAAATCCCTGTCGGTATTTTTTTGCTTCAAGCAAAGGGTCATTCATAAATAATTGAATTATTATTGCTGGCGCCAGAGGTGGTTATATTATATAGAAATATAATATTTTTATTATTATCTTAGGGTTGATTTGTAAGTGAAAAAATTTCAAATTTGAAAATATCAACGTCCATATCTCTAAGGCGCAATTATTCCGTATCAGATGTCACGCGCGTAAAAATAAGAAATCGCCAACTGGTATCACTGCACTGCACGTGACAAATTGAGACGTCCACGCGAAAAAAATACCGACAATCTTTTTTAAAAACTTAATTCGGTATATTGGACGTGTTTGCGCTAACCTTCTGTTTCTGTTTGAACGAAAAAAAGGAAAAATCTGCGGTAAAAATGAATTCATTATTGGTTGTATTACTTTGTACACAGTGTGTTTAGTTTTAAATGTTGAAAAAGAACTTCTTTCGAAATACACGAAAGATAAATGCAAGAAAGGTAGAAACCATTGAGTATGTGAGGAGTAGAAATACAGAGGAATCCAAAAGGAATAGAAGAATGTTGGTATATACATACAGGGTGTAACAATCTTACGACAAATTTCGGCATATGGGTTATTTTAAGAGATATCAAAAAATATTATTAACAGAAATAGTAGATGTGTTGAAGGTCCATATTTTGAGATTATATCGAACTATACAGAGTGCTGCATAACTCCGTTACAAACCAAACATATGATTTTTCAAATGGGAATCCCTGTATATTATACCGAATTTGGATTCGTTACATTTTTTTGAAGCTTTTGATATGAGGTTTTGCCACGTTAGTCCTTCAAAAGATATGGACACGTTTATGTGAAAATCGTAGGTAAATAAACGCTCTGTAGCTTGTTGTACGTTGAGGAAAAAAAAATGTATTTTGCCAAACAGAGTTTGGTAATATGATGTAATATCTCCGTATCCCATTAAATTTCAATTTTATTATTTCTTATATACAGGGTGAACGGAAACTCGAACCTGTCATTTTCTTTCTTCTTTCAAATGGAACACCCTGTATTTTATAGCAAAAATAGAATCTTCGATTATGTACCTTTAATTTTTGTCAAGCATTCCCTATACCCAAAGTTTATAAAAACAGAGTTATTTTGTAATATTTATTGTAAACTATAATTATTTACCTATTGTGAAAGCAATAAACGTTGTAAGTAACAAAAAATCCTGATTAATGATGAATTTTAATGAATAATTCATTCTAGACAAAACTAGCCACCAAAAGTATAATCCCAACCGTAATATTAATCTAAATATTCAAAATGTCCACCGTTAACATCAATGCAATGCTGCAGTGAATGATATGAGTAAAGTACTTTTATCACTATTTTGCACAATATTATGTACTTTTAATCTTAGAATATGTGGATTGTTATGTTTTCGGATTTTTGTAAACATTTCAACTACGGTTACAATAATTATTGTTAATTGCTTTAGATTGACGTGGACACGATGTAAAGTATATAGTGTGTTGCAAAATAAGATGAAAAAGACCGATTTAGAATGAGTGTGAAAGTGTAAGTATTGGAATTGACGACTCAAGATGCAGGTGTAAGTATAAGGGAGCACCTGCTGATCGAGCTTTCC
This sequence comes from Galerucella calmariensis, assembly GCA_910591675.1. Lineage (NCBI taxonomy): Eukaryota > Metazoa > Arthropoda > Insecta > Coleoptera > Chrysomelidae > Galerucella > Galerucella calmariensis. Next base: position 4,325 of record CAJUYG010005695.1, read on the forward strand.
TCGCGCAAACTGAAACACAAAGGTGGGACTTGAAGGAGTCGTCGATAACATGTTTTTCTTCCAATTTTATTAACATTGGACTCAACTACTCTTTTTCATTTTTACAAGAAACACTTGTCGGTGCTTCTAACGATTTTCAATAATTATTATCTCTCAAATTACAAATAGATAGTGGAACTCTCAGTATATCTACCCGGTCAATTAATAGTGAACCCAACCAAAATATAATAACATAGCAAAATGTAAATAATGATTAAGTAACTACAAGTACCAGAAGGATAATGGTTTATTTAAATTTTCAATTTATAAATAACTACCTACAGTTATTTTTTATAAAGGGTATGCCCAGCTCTGACCGTTTCACATATTAAAGACACTTATACGTATGTCTGACGGTGCACAGGTGCCACCCCCATCATAGTAGCGCGCGCCAAACCATCGTTTCTTAACCGCCCTAACGGCCACTCAGGAGGAAAAACAATTCTTAGTCGTGGTGAAGAAGCTCTCTTGAGGTTGTTGCCGCCGTTAAGACAGAGTCGGAATCGCGATTTTTAAAAAATGTCCGAGACGTAGGCAGTTTAACAAAAAAATTTTGATTGTCTTGTCAGGATTTAGGAAAAGAACATAAAAAAATTAAAAATAATAAAAAAAAGTTCCTAGTCATCAAGATTCTTATGCGACTGGTATAAATAAAATAAAAATTCGAATAAACAGGAATTTCTACATTGATATTGATAAAATATTGTATAAATAAATAATGTTAATAAACAAGACTACAATAAGTATAATCTATCTGTATCTGTAAACTAGGGAGGGTGAGTGTAGGCTCACAGCACTTAGGCCACATGTGACCCGTTGTACATCCTCCCGAGGAGTTGTCCTCCCAGATCATCGTCCATCCTGTCCTTCCCAGGAAGGTGGACGGGTCACTAGGAGACATATCCTTTATATCGGCAGGTGTAGGCCAACACTCACCGAACACACACTCTCTTATTGACGATAACTCCAGACACTCGCATAACAGTTTCATCTTCCTGTTCACACATATTGCATAGAGGTGTGTCCACTAGTCCCATAGTACGGAGGTGTTTCCTTAGTTGACAGTGGCCAGTCAGAAATCATACTGTTAAACGTAGATTTTTCCTGATCATCGCCAAATATTTCTTTGACGCCAGCTTCCCAGGGTCGCCCAGAGTGATCCTGGCAAGACTGCATCCTTTGATTCCATCCCATCTCTTAAGGGATTGAGCATGGGTGTAACTTTTGGCTAGTTCCGCAATAAATGTAATAATCCTTGACAATGTTGACAACAATTTTAATAGTTTTTGGCAAATAAAATCTAAATTACACCTCTGTATTTCAGGAGGACTTGAAGGAAACAGTTAACGTGCTTTTTTTAGTAGTTTTTGTTAAAATGGTAATAGAGTACATAACTTTTTTTTTTAAATAAAATTCTTGTACTTATATCAAACAATTTCGGGTTTTTTAATATACAGGTGTTAGAGGTAAATAATTTACAATAGCCATTAGGACCGGAAATTTAAAATTTTCCTGTGTCCTTTTTTCTTTCTGTTGAAGAGAAACGATTGAGAATCTAGATGCAAAATCCACTACATATAATATACAGGGTGTTATTCTAGTATAGCCAATACTTTAATACTTTTAATAATTAGATATTACAATTTTTAGACAATTAATTTCAAGTTTATACCAAAATATAATTTCCATTCTCATCGAATAATTTAACATAATTTATTTGGGACTTCCGACGTGGTACCTAATAAATATTTTTATTCCTAATTGCCGGATGATTGGTTGTTGGTGTTGGATGATTCTCACGATAAAAAAACAACTTAACCAACGAATTGTTTAAACGTATAGATGGTGGCTATACCCTTATATTTACTTTTAGTTGCAATTCCCGATCGTTAAAATTAATGGTGACACCTTGCAGGAGGGTGAATAGGTTTTATTAGATTCTCATGAGAATTTCTTTTTGAGCCGCGCTGATTACCATCTTGATTAATTAATAATTGTTAATTTTTTTAAACCTAAGTAGTTAGTGATATACGGGATATTAGAGAACTTGGAAGGAAAGAGACAAATCGACGCCCTCAATGCAGTTGAAACAATCGAAACCTCCAAATAAGACGTCCAACAATGCGCAATTAATAGTACACAATAAAGGAGTTAAGTCTAAGATTAGTGTGGCCAACAAAAGTGGTTTTTTCTGACAAGAATGACAGTTAAGGTCTACCATTCGAAACATTAGATTTTTGCTTGTTTTTCATCATTGCGAACATCTATACAGTGCGCTATTCAAAAGTCCCCTGCCCCCCTCGTATCTTTTGAACGGCCACACTTACATTAATAAAATTTGGAGGGTGAAAATAAAGTGTTGTAAACTTCTCTACAAATGGTAACAGGTGACGTAATAGTTATAGATGACGTCACAGTGCCACTCTGGCCGATAATTTTAAATATCACCTTATGGCAAGTGATATCTCGTTTGAAAGGCATTGACATTGGCTACATAGCCATATTAATTTTGTTTGGGTTTAAACTAATTTTGACGGATAAATTGAATAAATACCAAAATTATTATTTCACATTTAAATATTGAAGATTTTTCAGTCCGCCTCTGGTTAGTTGTCAAAAAATTGACGTTTTTAATTTAATAGTATTTGTTGCTTTGCAAAGTTTTTCTAAATAGCTTAAATATTTAATTTTATTATTGTTTAACGACAGGTTTAAGAGTTTACATAGGCAAAATGGTACGTTTATTTAATGAGAGATTCCCAGATCGCCCTATCTCGAGAACTTATTTGAGGGAGCTTCTTCACAAGTTTGAAGCAACAGGTAGTGTTCAAGATGCCAAACGATCTGGTCGACCAACATTTTTCAGTGATGATAAAAAAATTGATATAGTTGCTGAAATGGTAGTAAACCCTACTTCCTCTTCAACTTTTCAACCCACATTACACAAAAACAATTTGTTTTAGTGACGAAAGTATTTTTTGCCTCAATGGAAATGTGAATACGCAAAATGTAAGGTATTGGAGTGACACAAATCCTCACACCTTTCGTGAACAACTTACCCAATTTCCAGAAAAAGTCAATGTTTGGGCAGGTATTTTGGGAAACCCCATAGTTGGTCCTGTCTTCCTAAATTCAAATTTAAGCGGTCGTAAATAGTAACGGATAACAGAAATGAAATGGTGACATGCCAAGAGTTCCTAGAATTATTGGCCACCGATATGTTAAGTATTCAACTAAAAAGTCATTTTAAATTTCAAGATATACGCTTCGGGGGTGTATTCATTATTTTAATAAAGCAATATAGATGTTCGCAATGATAAAAAACAAGCAAAAATCTTATGTTTTGAATGGCAGACCTCAACTGTCATTCTTGTCAGAAAAAATCACTTTTTGTTGGCCACACTGACCTTAGACTGAACTCTTCTATTCACTTGAACAGACTTGAACAAGACCTAAAGACAAGAGTTATTGTGCTATTGGACCAAATTCCATTCTCTCACTCAAATTCAGACGAGAATTTATTGTTAAATAATAACTTTCTACTCTAAGCCATATCGAAATTTCTTTCCTATACTTTCGCCTCATTGATTGTTTTAATAATGGAAAAAATCAGAAAATTAATAGACATGGGGTACTTGGGGGTTAATTCGTGATGATACACGATGCGTAACACCCTATTAAACAGAATCGACAGACGTAACAACAAAAATAGACAGACAACCACTAACGCTGACCAGATGGCATTGCGCCTGGCTCTTGCTTGGCATAAACACACACACTCGCAATTTTACGCGTCGAAGATTTTGAACTTCGAGCGGCCTTTTGTGGGTCCTCTTCTACTCGTTTTAATAATGTTGATCTTATTGTTTATAACGTTGTTTTTCTCGAGCAAATAAATTCCTAATTTCTTGAACGAAATGCAATACTTCCTCTTAGTGTTGTACCAAAAATTGTAGCAAAAATCAAGCCTTGCTTTCGAACAATAATTTCTCACTTTTCGCTCTTAATATATGAATAACTATTTTGTGAATCTAAAACATTTTTGACACACGATAAAAGTTGATAAAATCGATCCAGCCGTTTAGAGGAAATGTATTATACAGAGTGTAACAAAAAGGGGCTACAAATAACTCGATCCAACCCAAGTTACTCTAGTACAAAAGTTACAACCCTTCGAAGTTACCAAATGAAAATTGATTTTTTCAAATATTTCGACAATTGTTCGACATATTATAATGACTATTTCACTATAGTAAATTGATAACTGACAAAATTTGAAGGTTTTGAACTGGTAATTTTTTGTATTGTCGCGGCAATTTTTTGACGTTCAATATATCAAATATATGTGTATAAAATTCTATCACTCTGTGATAAAATTCAATATGAAATCTTTGTTAGTGGTTTCTAAGGAAACTAAGTTGTTTATTTTTTTATTTAAATGTCTAAAAATTATTAAAACTGTTTCAAAAATTTAAATAAGTATTATTAACATGAATAATACAAGATTTGGAAATAATTCAATAAATGAAATAGATAGTACAATTAAGCAAAGTATACCGCGAAATACGATGAAGACAAAAAAGTCTGCGTGGGAACAGCTTAGAATGTTTCTGGACGCACGTAATTATACGTTAGAAAAGGATACTTCTGAACAAATTATAGCTAAAATTCTTGAAGATTATGGTTTTAACATGAAGAAAAGAGATGGAACTGATTATACTGAAGCTAGTGTGAAAACACTTTGGAATACGACTGCTCAAATGGTTCAGGAAAAACATTTTCTAGAATAACATCAAAATTGATCCATTTAAAGATATTACCTCTAAATTTGCTAGATTGTCCAAGGATACAAAACGTAAAAAGCTTCAGGCTGAATCTGAAACCAGAAAAAGAAGTTCTAACGCGTTTACCAAAGAAGAATTAATGGAAATGGTAGAAAGCTATTCTGAAGATAATCCTGATGGGTTACAAAAAAAGTTTTTTCATTTATGTTCGTTCTAATTAGCATGGCGTGGAAATGAAGCTGCTAATTGTGATATTAATTACTTTAAAAAAGAATATGATAATAAAAGTAATTTTACTGGCAGGGTAGAATATAATCCAATCTTTTCCAAAACGACACAAGGATGATCAAAAGCTTTATCTGGCAGTAAGTGGCTGGTAAGAAATAATGCTAACAACAATTTGTGTCCCGTTCGTTTATTTTTAAAAATTATTGAAAAAAGAGAATCCAATCCTTATCTAACAACAAGATTATTTTTAACAATACATCCAAATTGGGAGAAAGGAATATGGTACAAAAATTCACCATTGGGAATTAATACAATTTCAAAGTGGACGAAAATATCGGCAGAATCAATTGGTATAGACACAAAAAAAAATAAAAATAGAACTTCTGCAATATCTGCATTAGCAAAAGAAGTAGTTGGTGAACAAGAAGTAATTAAGCTTACAGGACATTCTTCTGCCCATTCTTTGAAACCATATTTACAATTAAATGAAGAACACCGTTTCCAACTTATAGAGAAAATAAAAATAAAGAAAAGGAATCCTCAGTTTCTAACTTGAATTCATCACAGGTTATGATGCAAAACAATCGCCAAAATAATGCTACAACGTACAATTATAATAATTGTACTTTTTACATAAATAAGTAATTTTTTTTCATAATGTTATTATTTTTTTGGCTTTGTATAATTGAAGTTTGCAATAAATGAAACGTTCAAACATATGATTTTCTAGTTTTTCTCTCGTGATATAGTCATGTCGAATACCACTCAATTGAAAATTTTGTAAGGTAAAATTTTTCTCTTGTCGTATTCAAGTTTGTTGCTTTTAGGTAATTTTGCTCATGACATTTAATCCAAAACCAACAAAATGTCATTCGCAAAATTGCCAAGCAACAAATTTTCATGACAATCGAAAAATTTTGCCGACAAAATGTTCACTCTCGTGGTATTATATATATGAATAATCAAAAATTTGGAACCCCCGAAAAACTTGAAAATTCATTGACTTTAATTTTTGTTACTCGAAATTTTTGAAGCATAATGAAAAATAGGCCGTATCTCGATAAAAACTGATAATTGTAAAAAGTACTAGGGGACAAAAAAGTTTCAAAAATAATGAGTTTGAATAATGGTGCCACAATAAGCATTAAATTGTAACGTACACAAAAATTTTGTGGGGGTTCAACTCCCTAAAATTTTTAACGGGGTGCAATAATTTCTTAATATTTTTTAAGATGCTCTAATCATAAGAAAGCCACTTGTCAACTTTCATTATAATATGTCGAAGAACTGTCGAAATATTTGAAAAAATCAATTTTCATTTGGTAACTTCGAAGGGCTGTAACTTTTTTCGCATGTACATTTGTCCTAGGGTAACTTGGGTTGGATCGAATTAATTTTAGCCCCAGAATATGTGGTATAATTTATGACCTGCCTTTTTATTACACCCTGTATATGAAGATGAAATATTTATTTTTCTCCTCGGCTTCCTCTATAGTAGTAGGTATTTATAAAATCTTAATATCAATCAACAGATAATCAGTTGGATTTTACAAAAGAGTTCAAGTTTGAAAAGCCGAATCTATCTCTACTTTCATTAAAACTATTCAAACGTGTAACTGGTGAATATAAATATGATTTTGAATGAAGATCTTACTCCTAGTTATAGAGAATGATTCGCGGATTCGTGTGTAATAAATCATCAGTTATTGTTCATTGATTTTGCAAATTCAAACGAAATAAAATGAAACAAATTTTATTCTTAGAGCTGCTATAAACGAACGTCACAATTTTTCATTAATTTCATTATTTTCGTCATGTCCAACTATGTGTTCAGTATATTTAAAGAAAAGTTACCGATTCTTTTTAAACAGTCTTGCACTTTCAAGCTGGTAGTGACATCTACGATAGCGTATCGCAACTCTACATGTTAGAAAGAAAGAAATCTGCTTGAACATTCGTGCTTAGATTAGATCGCAATAGGGGTGTTTATTTTTATTTACTTTATAATCAATAACGAATTAATTTGAATATAAACTTTATTTATTAAAACTTATTCACATTATGAAAGAATAAATTAATACATTTTATTCTTACCTAATATAAAGCAGTTATTTTTTATTAATTATATGTATTCTACCATTGTCTAATAGACAATAATTCTACACACTAGGGAGATTCAATCAAATAAAATTGAATCAACCCAATTCAAACAATTTCTTATCCAACTCATATTGCACTTTTAAACTGCTAGTGACATCTAGCAAAGCGTAATTCAACTTTCCATATTCAAGAGGAAGAAACCTAAGCCAAGTCGGTATAGTTCATTCGGATTAGCATTAAAGGTGGATGGAAAGAATATTTCAATAATAGTTATTAGCTAAATTGGTTAAAGAAGAGTGATAAATATAATACAATTTTGTGGAATAAGAAAAAAGGACATTATAACATTTATTTTCATCAAGTAAAAAGACGGTATATAAACACGTCCAAAACAGTGTGTCTTAAAGAAGTACAAAAATGGATGTCCCAAAGACGCCTTGTTTTGTAACAATGTACGTCCTAAAGACGTCTTCAAAACATATTTTGGATATTAGCGGACATCTTCGAAACGTCATGAACATCGTGAACAAACGTCTTTAAGATGTCTTTGAAACGTGTTTGTGCTATCTGGGTAACGAAAAAGAAAATACCGACATGCAGTTTTGATAGTTTTTGGACTAGTAGGTGAGCTTCGTGCTTAGTAAAGGAAGTGGAAATAAAATACGGAATTAATTTGAAAATAAACTTTATTCATATAAATTTATTTACATTATTTTGGTAAATTACAATGGTGTAAACATCGTTTCAGACAGTACCTGCTTAATATATTTTACAAATGGCAGTGTATGTATTAAATGTAATATATCGAACGACAAATAATTTTTGTGCTGTTGACTAGAGCATAGTAGTTTTATCCCAAAAAAAATTTGATTAGTGAAAAAGATGATAGGGAAGTAAAAATCGATCGTGGAAAAAAATTTGCATGCTCAAAAGCACAAAGAACATAATTTAGAGTATCTTTTAAAGATGATGAATGAATTATTTTGTTTTGGTAATTTTTTTTCACTGTAGGTAGATTTATATATATACGTACAACTTAAAATCTATATTCTATACAAAACATTTTTACATGCTATCTTGTTATACAAAACATGGCACGGGCAGTATTAATAAAGGAAAGTTATAAAGCTTACTATACAAAATATGGCAGTTTGGCACTTGACAATCGAACATGGACCATAAAAAATAACAAGATTTAATTTTATAAAATATTAGTGAAAATTTAATTTCAGTTTAATCGACTGAAACCTTCCAAAATTCTATAGAATCAAGTACCCAGCTGGCAGGAACACATAATAGGTGTCTCCTTTACAGGATTTTAAAATAAAAAAAATCCTTATAACAAAGTCACCGGTTGAAATAATTTTTTTCCTAATCCGATTTTTGATAAAAATTTTACGTATTTCTAATACAGACTTGACATCTACCGATTCTGTCTCGTACGTTTCCTGCTTTCAACGTTTGCTTTTGTGGTTTTTGGAATTGTTGGTTAGTATCGATTGTCGCTAACCAGAAACTGAAAGTGTTGGCGAAATAGTGACAAGAACCTTGAGCGCCGTTACATTCTATAAACGGTGTTGCTCTGAAGTCTTCTAAACAAGATCCAGGACTTGATAGAGATTGTCCACCACCTTCGGCTCCAGCGGCGGTATGCTGTAATAAACAACAAAATTATTAACAATATAATTAGCCTAGTAAAAGTACACATAAAACCTCACAAAAAGGTAGAAAGTGTCGCGGGACACACGGTAGGAACTTTAGTTCCTTTTAAGCAAAAATTATGTAATACATCTGACGTTATAGATAAACAATTTGCATATTCCTCGGTGGCCGAGTAGTAAGTACGAGACGTAACGAGACTCTCACGCGGTAGATTCCCCGTGAAGAATTTTTGGAACTTTAGTTCTTTACGCCAGGTTATGTTTGAGCGACCA
>CAJUYG010005696.1:0-13409 GCA_910591675.1 Galerucella calmariensis
AATATTTGACTTTCTTACTCGCCTAAGTTAAACTTGGTATATTGTCAGCCTTGCTGGCTATTTTGTGAACGGTGGCAAGTATCGGACGGATCAGGCTGGATATCTGGTATCAACGACTGGCAAGGACTTAAAAAAAAGGGAACATGAAAAATCAGAGGATCACGCAAAAGCTTGCTTAGTGAATGGACAATGGAAAAAAGGCTTCACGTTAGATAGCGAGTTAGAAAAGCAGACTAAAAACGCCTGTAGTTTTTGGGCCCAGGTCATAGAAAGGCCTATAAAAATTACTCTTAAAATTGCTAAAAATTCTGGTTCATTTCGAGGTCACAGAGAATCCTTGAATAATGTATATAATGGAAATTTCATTTCCGATGTATGTTTGTTAGGTGAATATGATGATGTTATGAAACGAGTTGATAACTTACCAAAGGGAACTATCAAATACCTAAGTACGCAAATCCAAAATGAACTGATTCAACTTTTGGGCAAAATCCTTGAGCACACCCTAATCAATTCAATATTGCGCAGTCCATTTTTTTCCATCATTGTCGATACCACTCAAGATGTCAGTAATGTAGATCAGCTTAGCATAGTTATTAGATATGTAAAAATTGATCAAAACAAACAAATACCGATATTTAATATCGTAGAATCTTTTTTGGGCTTTTATAAAGTAACAGGCCAATTGGCCGGTGATATGTCTTCTCAAATTTTAGATATAATATCAAACTTAGGCTAAGACATTAAGAAATGTAGGGGGCAAGGGTACGATGGAGCTAGCACAATGAGTGGTGCTTATTCTGGAGTTCAAACTAGGATAAAACAAATTGAAAAGACAGCAACATTTGTTCATTGCGCTGCACATAACATTAACCTCGTTCTCAACGATGCACTGAATGGTGTCCAAGAAGTATCAAATTTCTTCACAGTTTTGCAAGAGCTTTATAGTTTTTTTGGTTTCAGTATCAATAGATGGGATATTTTATCAAGCATCACTGGAAAATCAGAGGTAACATTAAAAAAATTAAATCCAACTCGTTGGTCTGGACGATTATTATCTTGTACAGCTGTTAAATTGCACTTCTTAGATGTCATAAAGGCCTTAAAAAATTTTTTTGAAAGTTAAATAGCCGACGAACGTAATCAAGGTTTGTCTCTTAAGAAAAAAATGGAAACCTTTAATTTCGTTATCACGCTCATTATTGTTACAAAGTTATTAATTATAACTAATTTGGCCTCTACTGAATTACAAAAAATCGATCAAGGTTTATCTAATGCTACCAATTTATTTAAAATATGTCTAACTAATGTAACAGTTCTCAGAGAAAAATTTTCGGCTATAATCACAGAGGCAAAATTTACTTGTCAGAAATGGGGTATTGAGATACACATATTTTCTAATAAAAAAGCTAGAACAGTTAAAAAACATTATGACGAATTATCAGTAGATCATCGATTTGCTAATGCTGAGGATATGTACAGAGTAAACGTTTTTTAAAGGGGTGTGGATATTGTTACTCAGCAATTAAAAACTAGGTTTGAAGGAATGTTTAACGTAAGCGATAAGTTTATGTTTTTTGAACCCCAGCGCTTATCGCAACTAAATGACTTAGAAAAATATTAGTGAAGGATTTGCTTTACAATTAGTTCTTTCAAAAAATACTTCCAAATACGAGTTAGATTAAATTTTTTGATAAAAGAGTTACTCAATTCAATCTCAAATAAACATGTGGAACTTAGTTCTAGTTTCACTGAAGTAATCTCCGTATTAGTCTTATTTTTGACGTTGCCTGTTACGTTAGCCAGTGCAAAACGTTCATTTTTAAAGCTTAAACTTATAAAGAACTTTATGCGTTCCACCATGTCACAAGTTAGACTAAAGGCATTGGGGTTACTCTCCATAGAAGCTATGGGAGCTAGTAAAATGAATGTATCTGAATTAGTTCAGGCATTTGCCAACTACAAGAACCGTAAACGAGAATTCTAGGTATTGATCTTTTCTTTATTTGACACAGGTTTTTTTTTCTTTTTTTAATATTTTCTTGTTCAGTTATGTAAAGAATCTGAAATACCTACCCTTTGCTTTGCTTTGTTTCTCTTTAATATTGTGTTATCATGACAATACAATGGTAAAAAGAGACAAAAGTACCTAATAACTAATAAAGGTTTTGCATAGGTATACTATTTCTATGTATAATATGATGTTTTGTTTGTTTATCTCAATATATAAATATGTACTCGTATTATATGTTAGATTTTTCTACTTTTGTTTGATACCTATTTCCAACACATGAATATACCTCGTTTTGTGATATTTTTTATTTTCATTTTGGAATGTACACATTTATTTTCCTATATGTTCCCTATTGATTCATTTTCTAAATTATATACTAATGTATGTCTTTTGGGTTATTATTTTCAGAAAACGCTGGCTCATGACTACCCCTTACCCTTTACTTGTAAATACATATACTTATTTGTTCATTTATATGTTGGCCCCAGTAAAATCCTTGCGGGGTGACCCCGGATTTGAAGTTACGCTACTGTGTACAAATTTCACAATCAACTATAATTCTATGATAACTCATTATAACTCACTAGAAATCCCATCTCTAACGGTCATATTATTATTTTGTGAGTTTCCAATTTAATTCCTGTAGAGGTAATTGAGAGTACTGTTCATCACACGTCCATACATGAATTGCAAAGGTCGCACGGGAAAGCGTACTTTTTGAACTCAATGAAATACCATCATTTGTTACTCGTATTTTCAGGATGGTTAGAAAGTGTGATGAATTTAAATTTCCTTAATCAATACCCTATTGCCAAACAATCATAAGACAACGAGCTTGTGCACAATGATGGTATCAATGCAAGATTGATTGATTAAATGTACACATTTACGGACTATGGAAAAGTAGTTTCTTCTTTGCGTATAGGTACTAAAAATGTGTCGACATATAATCTTAATCAAACGTCCACAACGCTTCACAGCAATGTAAGATAAAGCAAGATATAGAGTCACTATTCACTCTTTCACTTCAGACCGGTAGCCAATGACACATATAGGCTTCAATATTTTAAATAGAAGCCGTTTTCACCATCGAGTTTAATGTGAAAAACAAATGGGATGAGGCTATTATCCAAGACTGAAACTTACTAATGGACGCTACAGGATACAGGTCATGTCATATCGCTGTAGTTGTATTTTTGCAGTACCAATCGATATTTTCAATCGAGAACCAATCATCGAAACCGTATGTGTCAACAAAGTCGATTTTGCTTACACATCAGGATCTTTTGGAGTAGAGCCGTTGAATTCAGCCGTTTGTCAATTTTTATTTAATTGAAATCAACAGTATGACCAATTTGGTATAATTATTTAGAATTGTTACCTTTTCCAGAGATCGTTAGGTTGTTCAAAAATTCCTTTTTCTCAACTGCAGCCGAAAGTTGGAGTGTAATAATCTAGAAAGATTTATCAAAGGGCTGAGGACAAAATATTTTTATTTACAAGAGTACGACTTGATTCATGATATGTTTATAATTTACTATTAAATGAATCTGTTCCTCAGGTCGCAATGATAACAGGAATTGCGGGAGCCTACAATTCAATATTATGTATAATAAATAACCCTCACATTCCGCTGCATATGTCTGGTTATAGAAATGTTGTGCACGCTATTGTTTTTACACCTGCACGATTACAAGTGAAAATAACGCTTCCACTATTTCTATAAAGTTCCAATATGTGAAATGTACGGCACTGGTTATCTTCAAGCATGGAATTTATATATACGACTTTTAACTACTCGTTGTACATTCTCAAAGCAATTAACATTTACTGATATCACCTAATGTTATTGGCAATTTACAAATAATAAACAATAAGTTGCCACATCAATCTAAAGTGAAAAAAGCCTGCACTTCTTTTTCTTTCTGTAAACAACATGCTTGTTACAATGTAGGTAGCCATCCAACGCCTTTTTAATATGACTATATAAAGCACCTGCTTGGATTCTTTATGGGACGACGTAAAAAGTTTATAATGATAGTTTGGCGTGTTAGATTAAAACATTAATTTAATTTATATACCTTAGTCCTCGCTGATGTAAAGTCTTATATACCAATGACCGAAAAAAATGTATTTTGCATACTTTGATAATTATTACGGAGCTACAGTTATCCTATTAAATCCGGTGTATGCTACTGTAAAAATCCTATTTCAGTAAAAACCCGAATTTCCTAGGAAAATCTAGCTTTAACTATCGCTCACAGTAAATTCTAGATCTCACTAGTTGAAGCTAGAATTAACAACTATTTTAAGTTGATTCTAGCTTCAACTCAACATCCTCTAGTTAAAAATAGTTATAACTGAACATGTCAGTAAAATCTGTGTAACCTATAAACATTTCATTTTAAACGAAATCCTATGGGTTTACCCATACCAAAAATATAAGTCATATAAAAATACTTTCAATAGTACATAAAAAAATACATGGAATGAATTACATAAACGAGTGTAATTAAACGGGTGGAAAATTAAACAAACGTGAAAAAAAAACTTGATGAACAATCACAAAATAAAAATGTCTCTTCACGTCAAAGTCAGCACCAGATAGTAGGAACATGTTTCCTATTTATTACTACATGGCTGACTATCGTGACATTTAAAATTGCAGAGTTTTCCCTTCTTTTCACAAGAGTATTTATTAGTGTTGCAAGTCTTTTTGCAGACACAAAGTGCAAATCATTGGCCTTCTCATAAAGCAGCACGTCTAGCAGCAAATTAGCTTAGAATTTTTCTTTTGAAATGTCAAATTCTGATCTGGAAATCTGGAATGAATAATCAATATAAAATATCTCCCTGATTTGAAAAATAAAAATTCACCTGCAGTTCAATGTTTCCAGTATCTCATATTTAGTGCCAGCTTTATATAAACCATCTTCATTTGTTTCAAAAACAACACCTATAATGTTCCTTAGATCTGCTTTTGACCTGTCGACATCCGGTATCGGGACTATTATATTGTCACCCATTTCGGCGGGTGAATGAAGAGCGTCGGAAACTAATTTCATTTTCTTAGCCTGTTTTTTTAAACCGTTATGTGCTACTTGTATAGCTAATAAAATTGATGATTCTGTGCTAGGACCGTCCGCTTCAAGATTCACAATTCTTCTAATTAAAATGTTTCAAAGGTCTTCTTTATAATGTATGTTTTGAACAACTTTTGTTTAAAAATTTTCCCATATAAATCCTGCATCCTGCGTTACGCATGAGCTTTTACACCACCAACTAAATTATAAACTACACTAGCAGAATTGAGGCTCCTTACCCGCAGTAGGGACGTGATAGTGTTTAGGGAATAGTAAAAATTAGTTTCAACTAGTAACAACTGTTTTGAATTTAATACTTTTGAAATGTTAAGATTTTACTGAAATTATTGGACAGTTCTAGTTCTAACTAGTTAAATCTAGAATTGTCTGTGAGCGATAGTTGAAACTAGACTTTCCTAGGAAATTCGGGTTTTAACTGAGATAGATAGATAGATATAGATATTCCACAAAATCACAATATAAAGTACAAAGCATGTAAAAATTCAATAAAATACACAGTGATTTTAGCCTAAGCGTTGGAAACAACAAAAAAAGGGAAAAAAAAGTTTTAGTTGAAATTTGTCAGAAAAAATTCTGAGATATTATAAAAAACATAATGATGTGGTAGTTGTTTAATTTTTCTTTTAAATTTTTTGTTTGTAAGATTTTTCAAATCTGAAGGTAAATGGTTATATACTTTAATACCTGAATATAAAGGGCCATTTCGAGTGCGACTATATTTATAGTTCGGAGGTATTATGTCTTGTTTTCGAGTGGGATATTTATGTCTGTCATTTGGGGTAAGAAGTTCATTTTGATGCTTGTGAATTGTTAAAGAAGTTTTGAAGTTTTTTGAGTCATGAATACGGAGCCTGCGGATACAGCAGTCCCCCAAAATTCAATACCATATTGCATTATACTATGAAATTGAGCAAAATAGACCGTTTTTGCTACAAATATGTTAGTATGTTGTTTTATTGCTCGCAATGCAAATACATATTTGCTAAGATATTTATTCAGTTGATTCATATGAGAGTTCCAGTCAAGCTTGTTATCGATGTGTATGCCTAAGAATTTTATGTTGAGAGAAGAGGTGATGGTTTGTTGACCTATATTTATAGCAACTTCGTCAGAGTCTCGATATAGGTTAAAGGATACATTTTGAGTTTTGCCGATGTTCAATGCTAGTCTGTTAGCGAGAAACCAATCCGATACACCTTGCACGACGGTAGTAGAAGCAAGTAATAGAGAATTTTTGTTTATTCCGCTGACAATTATACTGGTATCATCGGCAAAAAGAGAAAAATAAGCATTGGGGAAATTTACAACCAAATCATTGATATATATAAGAAATGATGTTGGTCCCAAGATAGACCCTTGAGGAACTCCGCATTGAACATCGACGCAACTCGAGTAGTATTGATCGCACCTGTTATTGACGGTATAATTAATTCGTACGCACATTTTACGGTTCGACAAGTAGGACTCGAACCAATCATGTGGTGCACCTCGAATACCATAATAATACAACTTTTCTAATAACAATTTATGGTCAACGCAGTCAAAGGCTTTTGACAAGTCACAAAATATACCTAACGGATATTGTTTAAGTTCTAAGATTCCATGTAACTTCTCAATCTGAAATCGGGTTTTTACGGTAACATATATAACTAAGACAACTAGAAACTTATACAGTGCTATTCAAAAGTCCCCTCCCCCCCTCGTATCTTTTGAACGGCTACACTTACATTAATAAAATTTGGAGGGTGAAAATGAAGTTGTAAATTTCTCTAATAATGGTAACAGGTGAGGTAATAGTAATAGATGACGTCACAGTGCCACTCTGGCCAATAATTTTCAATAGGACCTTATGGCAAGTGATATCTCGTTTGAAAGGCATTGACATTGGCTACATAGCCATGTTAATTTTGTTTGGGCTTAAACTAATTTTGACGGATAAATTAAAGAAATACCAAAATTATTGAAATTATTTTTTTAAAGTTAATTTATCAAATACCAACAATGGATTCTTATAGCAAGTGTTCGAAATGTGCTCCGTCTACTTTCTGACAGTAATACATCCTATTAGTAAACTCCTGTCGTACTCGTTCGAATGTGTCAGCTGAAATTGCATTGCATTCTTCAATAATTCTTCTTTTCAAAACGCCAATGCTATCTGGTGCCGTAGTATAAACCTTGGATTTCAAGTACCCCCATAGAAAGAAATCTAATGGTGTCAGATCTGGTGACCGAGGTAGCCATTCTATAGCACCTCGCCGACCGATCTATCTACCTCAATATTCTCTGTCAAACATTCACAGTATTCGAGTCTTCTGTCGGGGTCGTCATCCGAAAGGTGGTGCACAATTTTTAACTTGTATGGATGGAATTTATTTTCAACCAACACTCTCTGTACTGTACTTTTACTCACTCCATAGATAGACGCAACTTTAGTTGAAGGGGAAGTAGGGTTTACTACAATTTCAGCAACGATATCAATTTTTTCATCATCACTAAATGTTGGTCATCTTGATCACTACCTGTTGCTTCAAACTTGTGAAGAAGCTCCCTCGAATAAGTTCTCAAGATAGGGCGATCTGGGTTTCTCTCATTAAATAAACGTTCCGCTTCATGGAGATTCTTTCTAGATTCACCAATTAAAGATAGCTGCTACTTTGTCGGCTTGAGTCCGTACCATTTTGCCTATGTAAACTCTTAAACGTCTCGTTACACAATAATAATATTAAATATTCAAGCCATTTAGGAAAACTTTGCAGAGCAACAGATACTATAAAATCAAAAACTTCAATTTTTTTGACAACTAATCAGAGGCGGACTGAAAAATCTTCAATATTTTAATGTGAAATAATAATTTTGGTATTTATTTAATTTATCCGTCAAAATTAGTTTAAACCCAAGCAAAATTAATATGGATATGTAGCCAATGTCGATGCCTTTCAAACGAGATATCACTTGCCATAAGGTCCTATTTAAAATTATTAGCCAGAGTGGCACTGTCGTCATCTATTACTATTACGTCACCTGTTACTATGCTTAGAGAAGTTCACAACACTTTATTTCCACCCTCCAAATTTTATTGATGTAAGTGTAGCCGTTCAAAAGATACGAGGGGGGGAGGGGACTTTTCAATAGCACTGTATATTATAGTTTGGAAGTAGTAAACCTCGACTAAAATAGAAGTATATGTTGCATTCTTGTTACTAATCTATGTGAACAAATTTATAACTTTTTCCACAAAGTTTATTTTGAATCTAATTCCTATGAAAAAAGTTCTAAGTACAATATTTTTTAAACCCATTTCAACAGTTTAAACATTTCAAATAATCGACCAAAATAGAATCCATAAAACTAAACTTGAAACTAAAATAACATCTGAAAAAAATTGTATAATTCTAAAACTCTTTAAATCCATCCTGAAAATGATCTAATTTTGTTCAGCTTATCCTAAGCAAGGATGTCTCAGTTATTTGTTTAAAAACTGTATATTTAAACACGCATGGCAAATGTGAATAACAATTTCATATAAGGTTTGGTATTCGTTTTACTTATGGCGAGTTGTACAAAACACCTAAACTCGGTCTAATGATTACTGATGTTTAGACTGTGGCTGATTGATTTATTTATTATCAACAATTACAGCAGTCTAAACATCAGTCATCATTAAACCGAGTTTAGGTGTTTGGTACAAGTCGCCCTTAATAGCTTTCTTATCTCGTAGTCATATTAAAATATACGACGAGCTAAAAATGAAAGCATATAGTTTAGTAATTTTTGGATTATAAATATATGATTTCATGAAAATGAAAAACCTGGTGTTTGAACTATGTTTTGATGTAAAAGTAACAACTATTTAACAGCTTTTTTTGACAAAATACAAATTAGGAGTGAATGTTACTAATTTAAACAAAACAAAACCTGCAGTCAACGCTTTACTAAATTCAATAGTAATACCATTAGGAAGAATAAAACTGAACCAATGTATGCTTGAAAAATAATCAAAAATCAAATAGGTAGAATAGCTCATTCCGATACCAAGCGAAATTGAGCATCCCACCAAATTTATCATTTTTTGAAAAATAAGATCTAGGGGTGATTTACTGGTTAATTCTTGTTGCATGAATGATAATCAATCCAAAAATATTTTATACATTACACATTTTACATAGCCTCAAAAAATTCTGGGAGAAACAATCTGTATTTTGCCAGGTACCGAATTAAATATGGAATAAAACTGATGAGCCCAAAAATAAGACTTTGAGAAAAAAACACTAGAGCTGGGAAACACTTAGTGCATTCATTAATTCCTGTTGAAATGTGTACTTTGGTGCAAAAAGTAGAATGAACGTCAAGCAGTTTTCAATGTAATCAATTTTGCGCTCTGCAGCTCGATAAAGAGGAATAAAAATTAGAGAATATAGAACAAATAGTAGAGAATCGAAAAAAAGCCAGATAAAGCAGCTCCAAAGAAGTAGAAATTGGTTGAATACTAGTTATTTACGTAATTAGTGGGATATGGACATAATTAACGGACGCATGTGAAGTTTGCACGACGAGGCCGTAGGCCGAGTCGTGTAATCACATAGTGCGTTAATAATCCCTATCCCACGTATTACGTACAAAGTTGTATCTACAACTGTTTATTAGAATGATTAACAGTATATAAAAAAACTTCAAACCAACATATTGTTATCAATATTGACTGCAACATCAACATGAGGTACCTACTGTAGATCATATTTTGTGACCATAGTAGCAGAGACAAACAAAGGTGTGGAAATGGAATAAATTAGCTATGTCATCAAATTGTCAAAGTTGAATGAACAAAAATCTATAAAAATAAGTTCAAGCGAAGACAATCTCCCTTCGGATATTATAAATGCAGCTTCCTGTGATATTTTGAATATCCAATTCTGGTATTAATATTTTTCTTGATTCTTATTATCGCACTAGTGCGATAATGTATTCAAAAACACACTAGTGCGGTAATATTGTAGATAAAAATTAATAAACTATACAAAATCTCAATAACTCCCTGCATTAGCAGTTCAATGCAATATAGGCCAAATGTATAAATGATTTTTTGCAGAAATCACTTTTATCTTTCCAGCCGCTATTGACTCATTCCACCTCTGATTTCATTGTGTTGAATACACAATATTGAGTTTATCCGATGAAACTAATTGTACGCCACTGGACCCAGCAGTAGCGGCATCCTGAAGCAATGTAAAGCACCACACCCATCAAAGCTATTGCTAAAAAAACACAGCAAAAACAAGTGAGCGCACATATTATAGTGGATCGACTGTTTGTAGCCGCAAGCGACTTGGGCATCTTGTAATCACTCGCTGCTATGGAATCCAATGTGCCTAGCCTAGAGGCACATGCTACTGGCCTGTTCTTACACGCACATCGATTTAAAACTAACATCTAGAAGGATAGTACAAAACCATCTAATCAACAATAGTTGTGTTTCAAGGAATCAAATTAGTTAAATTCAACCGGTCCATAAGTTATGCTAGTGAAAAATAAGGATTCTAATTTACTTTGTTGAAGCACCTTTCACATTCTCTATTAAAGTATATGGTTATTGAATGATAAATATTTATTAAGCATTCAATTTATTTTCAAATGATCTATTCCAAACCAATTGAAAAACTATTCTAGAGCCATTTTTTGAAAATTGCAGCATTCATCTGAAAACAATTGAGTTGATAAAAGGATATCAAATTATTTGCTTCAACACATACTACATGCATGGAAAATTTCCATAATAATTGAATAAATCCAATAAACTGCAAATCTCCCAACAGAAATATAACATAGATATAATATATCACTCTGTAGTAGAGGCCGTATGGCCTACAGCGAAACACTTCAGATTACTAGGATGTACTTTAGAATAATAGGGGATATATAACTAGTAGCATATAACAGTTCGCAGGCGTTATACCAATAAGCACGAGGTGTAATGTAGATATGCCGTCCATGTCCATGTCCATGTCCATGGATGCTGGGATCGATAAAACACCCTACCACTGGTTGGAACACTAGTGGGTTCGGTAAAATTTCCGGTTAGTGGTAAAGTGCTCCTGGCGTCGCTGATTAGCCTCAGTCGCAGAAATAGACCGACGTTAAATAACCGAATGAAGAAAACATAGAATATGCATATGCCTATTCCCAAAAGCAAACTAAAAAGAGCCAAACGAGGAGGATATGTTAAAACAGAATAGATATCTGGAAAACAAAAATAAAAATAAGCAAAGGAGAGTGATATTTAGGATGAAGAACAGCAGTGGAAGGATAAATTATGTTTTATATCCCTAAAGCTGCTGAAAAATTAAAACCCAGATGTAATCGTGTTGACTAAAAGTCCACAGTTCCAGTGTGATTCCGTTGAAGACCAGCTAATTCAGCACTTCCTTGAGAAATTTTGGAAAATGAGTCGTAATGAAAAAAAGAATGCCTTGATAGATCATCAAAATTTAGAAAATCTGTTAAACAGTGAAGAGGTAATGAAGCTGAATCCCGTGGACAAAATTAAGTTTGCTACAATTTCAAAAATATTAAACAGAATTTTGACGTATGTAAAAAAATGTTCCTAAATGTTGGAGAATGGTCGGTTCATAATTGAGTTCTAGAACATGAGAAGCAAAATACAAAAAATAACATCACAAGCAATAATGTAGAAACCCAGTGCATACAAGTTGTGGTATTCCCAAGCTCGAGTCGCACTACTGCAGAAATAGTTTAAGCAAATAATATTTAAAACATCCAAGTCAAGATTACTTAGGCTACTGCAGGAAGAATTCAACCAAATAATATTAAGAATATCCTGCTTATGCTTTTTAATCTTTATAAATCAACGGAACCTAACAGTTTCTAGATTTATTTATTTCAATATTTTTGAAGACAAGAGCTTGGCTTTGCTTTCTCAGAAAAAAGATCAATGCAACCTTTGGCTGCAGCTTTGAAACAAAACTCATAACTGAGAGCGAGTAAAGATGAAGCTCGGAGGGAAAAAGAAAAATACAAAGAAAGTAATGACCCCTAAATCTTAATATTTACTGTTGATATTCAGGCTGTGTTACTAAGTCCAATGTGGAAACCATCTGCCCCTTATTACAAGACCAAACTCAAGGTTCACAAATACTATTCATGGTGTCCAAGATTTGTGATGCGTTCTGCTTTATGTGGGATGAAAGCCAAGGAGGACTTACCTACATCGGATGAATTTTGCAGCATTTTATACAATTGGTTGGATGTACAAACCAAAATCGAAATGATGTTCTGTCAAACGGAGTTATTGTTGCTGCTGTGAAAACTGATTTCATAATTACACAGAATATTTTTGAAATTGGTCACACCCAGATGGAGTGTGGCCCGGTGCACTCCACCATAGAATATAACCTAACCTAACTGAAAAATCGTGAAATCAACTCACCAGCAGGCTACGTGGAAGTCTGCAAAACAGCACGAATTTACCCAAGGCACCAAAAAGTGAGAGCACTTGAATTTACCTATAACAAGGTCCATTAGAGCTAGAGCTAAAGTGGTAGATGCAGTTGTTTTCGATATAAGATGCACTCAATAAGTTTTGAGGGGACCATAAAAATAAAAAGAAAATTATATAATCTAACCCATTTACTAACACCTGTAATCTCAGATATTAAATTTTTTAAGTATATAGCTTCCTTTGAAGCTTCAGAGAGAGCCATATACTCAGCTTCGGTACTAGAGAGAGCAACAGTCCGCTGTTTTCTACTCTCCCAAGACACCGCAGATCCAGAAAGTTTAAAACAAAAGCCCGTATATGACTTTCTGTCAAAAGAATTACTTCCCCAATCGGCATCTACAAAACCTTCAAGATCCGCATCATCTTTAAGGAATTTCAAACCATGATTTTTTGTCTGTTTCAAATACCTTAATACACTTTCTGCCTGTTTCCAATGACTCTCGTTATAACAATTTTTCTGATCCATTCGAAGAGTTTTTAAAGACCTGCATTCTTTTCATGATAACCTGTCCAATTCACGATACACTTACTCACGGCATGCTGATTTCTACTCCAAATTGCGTCCGAACCACGCAGTTACGTCACGCGGGAACCAGAAATTTACACCCAACTCTCACCAGTCTTTCGATTCATTGTGTTTTCATGCAATACAAGGTGTTGTTAGCTTTAATTTCAATTTTACTTGAGTTGATTCGTTCATTTGAAATTTTATTACCCACTAATTTACTGTTATTAGTGTTATTTAATACTGTTTTATAATATAAGGCTATTTTTGTTT